>JAQGBZ010000549.1:0-33198 GCA_034687125.1 Neelides folsomi
CGACAAGATCAACCTTGATGCAACTTTTCACGGTATCAGCTGAAACGTTGATGCAACTGAATAGTAAATACCTTGTGTTTGAGGGGATCATTACAAAAATGATTTGACTTGCTTATAATTAGAAAGTGAAACTATTAAACATTCTACTATATGTATACAATTTTTATGATATTAATAAAAGCAATAAAATATTAGTTTAATTTAATTGAAAGTGATTTAACGAAATCAGTAATCGGGTAATAAGGAATAAATTTTTAATAATAAAGGAGTTGAGAATGGAGGAAATAAAATGGTTGTTCGTTCTTTTTATTCCCCAAGTCCTATCAACTTCACCAGAATTTCTTTTGCATCACATCGAACGAAACACTTTCCAATGTGCTATAAATTCCTGTGCTGATCTTCCATACAGTGAAATTAAGATCAATGAATTATTCAAATCGAATCCTATTCTAAAATTAAATACGGTATATACTTAAATAATTTAATAAAAAGAAATGCAAAAATATAATTTTTGTATCATTTTTTTAAAATTCAAGCAAGGTATTCTGGCACATCATAGATATGGAAGCACAAGATATAAAGTGATGACCGACGACAATTACACAATTGCACTGTTTCGGTTGCATGAAAAAAATAACAAAGAAGCAAAGTCTTGCCAAGGTGGCAGTGGCCCAATGCTGTTTGTTCATGGACTTACAGCTAACAGTGATTGCTGGTTTGGGAATACAGCAGGGAACAATTTACGTAATAAGATAATAACATTAATTTTTTGAAATTAATCACAAGTAATCATTCACATGTTTACATTTTTTAATGTTTGTTCTTTAATTGTTTTATAGCTGAATATTTTTGCGATAAAGGTTTTGATGTTTTTGTATTGAGTGTCAGAGGCACGAAATATTCGAAAGAACATAAATATTTAAATTACAAGGATTTCAATTCACCATATTGGGATTTTAGGTAATTATTAATTTTTTTAATAAAACTTATAGTACATACTAGAATATTAGTAAATCAACATTATAATTTATTTTATATTTTACTTATACTCATTAACTCAAAGTATTAGCATGTATTGTAATGTCTAGATGGCCACACTATATTGTATATTAATGCCCCAATTAATTTTTATTTTATAGTAAGTAACGATAAAGTAACTTTCTCATATTCATATAAAATGAATCTTTTGTATACCCAATACCATTATTATCAATATCATTAAGTTAATATCATTAAACTAAATTATAATCAATATCGGTTATAATAAATTTTATACATATTTCAGTTGGCATGAATTAGGAATCTATGATGTGGCTGCGAGTATCGATAAAATGCTTTTAGTCACAGGATTTGAACAAATTAATTATATTGGACACTCTCAAGGTACAACCGTCATATTAGTTTTAATGATCACAAGGCCCGAATATCAAAGAAAAATCAGAGCAGTTTCGTTGATGGGTCCAGCAGCCTACATGACTCAGTTGGGAGGAGATGGAGCGACCGCTATATACGTTCTAGGGGCCACAAATGTGAGCAATAAATTATTAAAATGTCAAATGTGTAACTCTTTTTACGATATTATACTAAATATTATTAATTATTTAATAAAGATCTAAGTTAAATTAATGGTTTTTTAAAGCCTATTGGGCCAGTTTCAGATCATCTTCACTTTATGTTTCCTGATCCTTTAGCCACTAATCCTACACGAGTCATTGTTCCTGCGATTTGCATGGCTGGATCAGTCAATCGGGCTATTTGTTCAACAGTTGGATTTGCCAGTTTTAGTTTTGATATTTGCGGAACAAATTGTGTATTATATAATCAAAATAATATTATATATTGTATAATCAAAAATAACATTAATTTTAATTTATTGTCAATGTCAATATATTACTTCTATATTTTTATGTTTCTTTTTACTAGTCGAGTATAGAATGGATTGTTGCAACAAGCCTTGATCAATCTCCATTGAAATCCCTGAATCACTACATGCAAGGAAGAGCAACTAATAGATTTGCTCATTACGATAATCGACTATTGGGACCAATTAAAAGTACACATTTAGGAGACGAAAAAACTAAGGACTATGACTTGAAAAAAGTTAAGGTTCCTCTGAGCATCCTATATGGAAAAAATGATTACTTTACATGGCCTAAAGTAATATTTTAATTAATATTACATTATTATTTATGTTATACAAATCGATTTTTGAATTTCGCATAATGTAATATTCTTCTATATTTGAAAATATTATATTTTGTTTTAAGGATACGGAGAAAATGTTCAGAGAAATCAACGGCGAAAATGACAACGTTAATCAATTGGTATTTTACGCAAAGGAAAATGGCTATCCAGATTTTTATCATAATAGCTTTATCACTCATAGAAGAATTCGGGAATTAGTTGGAAGAAAACTCAAAAAATTCTTTCGTTCACCCTTCATTAGAGGAGAAATGAATTCTAAATTTGTTTCGTAATATGCATGCAATTCCTCTTTGATAAATCTTAAATATATTCATATTCATAAGAGTAATATTGTAATACCTATGTAATAATGAATAAATAGTACTATTTTTACCTTCTGCAATATTTCTTTTACAGCAAGTTCTTGCAAATTGTTTCATGAAACAAATATTAATATTATTTTCATAATAATCCGCACCACAAGTTGGACTATTTTCTATCGTTGAACATTCAGTCGTATAACAAATCAATTCACTAACTGAAGTTTTTAGCAAAATGTATGAAATAAAAACTGTTAATGTTTTTTCAATTCTCATTTTTAATCTTTCATTTATGAAAACCAAAACGTAAATTGTAATATTATATGAGTATTATTGGTTTCAAATTGATCGTGTAAAAATTGTTATAAATACATAATCAGTGATTAAAATTAAAATCGACATTCATTTACATTGTTTTCAAATAATAAGTGAATGATATGAAATGTCACATTTCAAGCATCATCAATTGTCAAATAGCGAATACAAAGAAATATAACAAATAAATACATAACGATTGCAATAGATAACTTTAAGATAAGTCTAACAATCACTTTTAATGATGTTTTTTCCTTTAATTTCTATTTAAATATATTTACAAAATAGTTAACATAAGAGAGTATGCTATACATATTTTTATGCACGGGAAGATTTCATTGTTCCTCTTCTAATTGCTGGTGGTCGAGTAGTTGTTGATGCTTTGGGGTGCATTGGTTCAATCTTTACAGGAATTGGTTTGGGCTTAATACAATCTTTTGATTTAGCTTTGTCCAATTTACAGGATGAAGAGTTTGGATCAAAAACATAATTCTCATCACATCCATAATGAGTCGGTTGTTTATAAAAGCATAAATAGTACTAAATATGAATTAAATATCAATGTATAAATTTTTAGTCTTTAAATTTAATAGTTTCATTGAACCTTTGTACAGTCTTCGGGATCCGGATAATATCCTTGACGGTTACAACTTATAGCTAAACAAAAATGTTAATTCAAATTAAATTATATACTGTTTATAATCAATCAAGTATCTTTAAGTAATAAAAGTCAAACCGTAAGGACAAATGTCTTCGGGTATTTCCTTTCTTGATATGCATTCTTTCTTATCCGGATGAAAAGCAGTTCTTACTTGACATCCTCGAAGGAACGCGTGGCCCAAATGACATAGGAAATATGAAAGACAAGACTCGTCGGAAGAATTCGGATAAAGAGACGTCAGTGGATCCCATGGACATCGAAATTTACCCTCGTCGTCTACAAACACCTCAGATTCACTTCCATGTACAAATGTAGTGAAGCTTAAATAAACAGTAAATAAACTTAACATAATTCTCAAATCTAGTAAGTATGAAATGCCATATTAAATGCATTGAAAAGTTATACAAACATGAGACATGACTTCATGGCAAATTAAAAATTTCTTAACTATAGTAAACCAGTAAACTAGTCATCGCATATGTCTCATATTAAGGCACACTCAATATTGTCATTATATGTTATAAAATTTTATTAATTATTAGTTATTACTACCATCATATTATACTGTATAATATTATTTTATTAATTACTTATTGTTATTATATTAGTAATTAAAATAAGAAAGTGTGTCAAATCAAAGTTCAAAATATTTATTGGAAATTTAAATAATGACTACATAAATGTTCAATTTAAGGGCTTTCAGTTCAATTAATTACTTATGCCCCATTACAGAGATATTGAAGGTGGAGGCAGAATGGAGCATTGAATGTCCATGTCCTGAATGATGTCTTGCCAAATGATGACCAATCTCATCATCTGAGTCCAAATGATGATGAGGGCCATTGCCTCCGAAATGAACACCTTCATCATCGTGTGTCGGATCGTCGTCTGCGTGTTCCAATTTATTTGGGGCCCAAAGTGACATCGGGGTTGATTTGAAAATGCTGCTCTTCGAGGGAGGAAGAGCTTTCTCCGCCCAGTGAGTTCCCCATTTGGCTGTGAAAGAACGATGGTCTTTCGTGATGGTGAACAACATGGGAATGATCCGATGTTCTTCTACAAGACATTGACCAAAGGACTCGAGAAGCAAAGGATCTTTGTAAACCGCGGTGCGGTAATCTTTAAATGTTATAAGACCGTCTTTGTCAGTATCCAGAAGTTTGTGGGCCATGTCGATGACTTCTCTCTCGCCCTCGTCCATCTCGTCAAGTGGAAGACCCCAACCAGGGAGCAAACAACCTTTTAAGCGACCTTCTAATTCATGCTTGGTCAAAGATCCATCACCGTTCTACACATTTAATATATATTTGTATAATTTGTATATTACAGTATTATTATTAAGATACTATTATTACTGTACGAAATTATTTATACTAATTTTAAAGCATTTTTCTAATAAATTATATTGTTGAATTTACCACATCAAAAATGCGATAGCAAAATTTAATGAGTTCCTCTACAGTTCCACGGAACATCAAAGACAATCCTTGAACAAACTCTAATTCTTCAATCTAAAAAATGTTCAAATTGATCCAACGAATGTATTTTTTAATAAATAAAATTTTAATTTAACTAATAACGCATTTATAAACTTACAATCCCATCACTGTTAATATCAAAAGCGTGGAAAATAAGGTCGAGCATTTGATCATCAGTGATTCCAAATACTGAATGTAGAATTTCTCTAAAGAAATGCCGATCAACTTCTCCTTCCCGGTTTTCAATTGTATAAAAGAAGTTGAGCAGGACCATAGCCTTTTCAAATATGAATGAATTAAAATAATGACTTGTTGAAATATTAGCACTTACAGGACTTGTCGGAATAGTGTAATTAAATTTTAAATTACCTCTGGATAAGAAAAATGGGTGATTTCGTCACAAACCACAGCTTGTTGGTGTAGATGAAGCTTCGAGAATTTGAATCCGTTTCTCATATGAACCACAGGATTATGTGTCCTGTGTGATATTGACATACTGAATCAATATATTTAATACGACCTAAAAGCTTTTAAATATTTGCAAAAATTTTAATCAACGCAATCTAACATTAATCTAATAAATCCTATGGGCTAATACTAAAATATTGCAAAATAGAATATTTTTATTTCAAATTCCAATTTGCGTATATTTCAATTAAGAATTTTAAATATCCAAGGATTTCAAAAACTTTGAAAATAGGATTCAAGAGGATTAGAGGAATGAAGAAACTAAATTTTTTTTTGTGTTTTAAATTTTTGTATTCTAAATTTTTGTGATTAATTAATTAACTCACAAATTTTTGTTATTCATTTAATCATCGATTTATAAAAAATCAAGTGATTTATTTGCAATTTGATTTTCTCTTCATATTCATATTCAAAATGATTGCAGTAAAAGAAACGAAAAGCCGATTTACTAAACATAGGAAAATGTTTAAGCATATCAATCTAGCGGAACAATTGTGTTCAGCTTCCCATTTCGCCTTAGATGAGGTTCATATTCAATTCATTTTTTCAATATAACTACATATATATAATTAGATTAGGTAATTGTCAATTAAGAAAAATTAATGAATGAATGATGCAGTGCCTTCGGTTGATCCTCATCCACACTGAAATTACAAAGCGTGGGCCTTTCGACAGACTCAGATTCCGCGAAATCTTCCATGCAACTTTTGACATCACTGAAGACATCTCGACAACAATTCAAGCGTAATTTTATTAAAACATAGATTGTATTTTGCATCAGTTTTATTGTTTAATAAACAGTTAAAGTTAACATTTAAAGTTTGTAACATTTAAAGTAAACACATTTCTGCTTAATTATATATAAAATAATTTTACAGATTGATCCGAAAGAATGGATTTCAGGACTTTCGATTCTATTTAGAGGGAATGCGGAGGAATTGATCCGATTTTGTTATTGCATTTATGACATGGTTAACAATTCAATTATTTTTCTAAAATTATGATCATGTCAAACTAACTTTAAATATTCTTATTTTTCTTATAAAAAACTTCAAATATGGTTTTTTTAAATACAAAGAACGGCGATCGGGCTTTGACGAGAGAAGAAATCGCTGCTTGTCTCAAAGGTTGCATCTTTCCCGGCTACGGGGTCGACGCTGATGAATTGGGTGAAGTTGAGCGAGACGTTGTCGACACTGCTCTCCGCCTTGTGGACACTGACAAAAACGGTCTTCTCACAAAAGAAGACTTCCGTACAGCTGTCCATTCCGATCCGCTTTTGATCCAAGCTCTTGGGAATTGCATTCCTTCGAATAAGTCCACTGCTCGATTCCTGGCCGTGATCACGGACAATTACAGAGCTCACACTGGGACATATGGAGCCACATGGGACAAATTTAAAGACCAACAAATCAGCACTTCGCTCACTTCCATCTTTACACTTACAGGAAAGAAGAGGAGCGTGACGAAGAAGTCTCCCTTTGATTACGAGAGTTTTTACAAAGCCCATGAGGGCGGAGATACCACAATCCCGGGTCAGCATAGAAAAAGCACCAGCCATTTGAAAAACCCATTAAGAAGCGCATCAATGTTAAATACAAATGTCATTCATCACCCTGCTCCGGCCGATTAATATTATTAATATTTACATCCATACTTCAAATTAAGTTTTGTCTAATTGCAAATTGAAATAAAATATGATTTTTCTACCGATAAGATCAATTATAATTGTCTATTAACCATTATAGCATTTACCTATTGGATTGTGATTGATTTTAGTGATTGTGACTAATGTTTGCTATGAATATCCTTTAGCTCGGAAGAAGGATACTTTGTGGCTCAACCTATGTCTATATCATAAAACCAATATTTCATTACCATCAATAAACCCTGCATGGAAGATTTGCACGCCGTTTGAAAATACAATCACTTTTTCCCTTTCATTTTCATTTTTCATTTCATCTTTTCATCTTCATCTTCATTCTCATTCTATTTATTATTCCAATTTGACGTCTTGAAAAAGATCAAACAAAATTTTTAATTGTAAAGATCCATTTCAAGTTTTAATAATAGTTATTTGAACAAGAGTGTCTGACTGCAGAATATATTTTACATTTTTGTGATATTTGGCCATTCATCTAAAGAAGGCAATTTTAATTTACTTTTTAATGTGGCTAAATTAATTTTGTATTTATTTGTTTTAATAAATGTTCATTGCGAACTTCACTTATTTTATTTATAGATGAACTTCGGGAAATTGCAAGGGGACCATGCCGTAGATGGAGCGAAACGATTAAAAGAGTTAAGAGGGTTAAAGAGTGACCTGCTTCGACACAAAAACGCCTATTATTTACTTCAGTCAAATATAGGTATTTTACATAATTAATTTGAGCCCAATTAAATGAATTATTTTGGAACCGATCCTCATCCATCATGGAAAACCTTTTATATAATATTACTTTGATGTTAGAGTTAGATGAATGATTAAATAAAAATAGTATAATAATATTAAAATAATATTTGATCATTTTTAGACCAAAAGACTTCTACGAAACTGGATAGTCCTAATGAACAGTGTGAGCTGATTGCCTTAGGAAAATTGGATTTGAGACAGGATATTGAAAAGAAATGTGAATTCTCACTGGGCCAAATGGACCGTTTAATTGCCAAGTTCAACGAGCTTAAAAATATTGGAGAAGAGAAGAAGCGTGCGAATTAATTAAACCTGGAATAAGGCAATTCTAAATTCTAATATAATATAATTATACTTAATGTAAAATTGTTTAATCTTTGATTAAAAATAATCAATAGATAAAATGACTACATAAATTCAGTTATTTGCAGTCGTATTCGGTCGCATTGTATTTACGCATTGACCTCAATCAAAAAATTTATGAGTGATTGATAAAGAATGGTTTTATATTATCCTAAAGTTATGTAGTTATTATTGTGTCCATTATTGTATAATTATCTATTACAAAGGCTGACAAGGCTTGCTATAAATCCCTTTTTCCACTTTTCCAATCTTTCTACTGTTATTTTAAAATTATTGATATGATATACCCAATTGTTTCCAGTGGATCAAGTGGAGATTTTCTTAATTTTATACATTCCTCTTTCTCTATTTCCTTTAAAACATTTTAAAATTGTAGATCTATTGTATCTTAATTAAGTATATCTAAATAATGAGTACTTAGCAAGAACGTTTGTTATGTGAAGGATAATATACATTATATTAATATTACAATAAATAAATAACAAATTTTATTAAACTATTAAAATCCAACATTGGGAACATCTGAAAACTTTATAGAAGTGGCAGGAGCAATCATCTCAAAAACGTGGATCTAAAATTTTAAAATATTTTCAATAAGAACTTGTATACTAAATACTAACGAATAGTATGTATCACAATTCACAAACCAATTTTTAAATAAAGTTTATATTTAGGTATATAGATGCAAATTGAAACTTATCTAGGTAAGTATATTTAAATCAAAGTACTAAATATTTCCTTCTATACATAATGAAATGAATAATTTCCCTAGTGCTTCCATATAACCTTACGTATAAACTTTTATGTAAAAATTGGTTTGCAAAAGAAATTAAGGATCATAAATTACATGGTTAATGCCAGTTCTTAAAAGGGGTGCAGGAATATAAAGATTTTGCTGAGGTCCAACACGGAAATATCTCCCAATATTGAATCCATTAACAAAAACAATTCCTTTATGCCATTCCTCCATGTTAATCCAAGTGTCCCCAGGAGTATCCGTAATCATAATTTCACCTTCCATCAATCTGGGTGATTTTCGATCTTCATTTGTAAACTTTTTCTTTAATTCAGCCCCTAAACTGAGATTCAAAAGATAGCTCGTATTATGGATAATTATCATAATAAATACAACATGCATTATGTATTGTATTAAACTAGACCTGGGTCTTGATTAACTTAAATACGTGATCAGTACCTCTTTACAAAATTCGATTTGAATTCCATTGGGAAAACTTGAAAATCTGATTGTTCAATGTCATCAATAAAGATTTTTCCATCGGGTAACCCTTTTTGTTGTTCGAAATCCTCCGCCCATCCAAAATTAATTCTTCCCATGTTTTCGATTAGAACATCAATGTGATAAACGGCGCTTTCTGGTGCGTTCATCACAATGCTCTTCTCGCTATTTAAATAAATAAATAAATAGGAAAATAATAGACAGTTTTGCATAGAAAATTTGCTTTTTTGTATTGTACTTTGTATTGTATTATGTATTTACTATGTATAGGTAATTTCATTATTTCAATCGACTTTTGTCTTTCATACCTGTTAAACCAATAAGTGCTCCAGTCAGACGAGTCAAATTCATTTTGAATGACTCCATTAACAAGCAATATTCCAAAGTCTTTCACTCTACCGGCCTATTTTGATAAAAAATCAATAACTACAGATTCTGTATTTGCAATTATCTTGAATTAACTTTTTTTATTAAAAATGCATTTATTGCTACTCACTCTAAGCACTGATCCGTTTCTGAACTGCTCTGGAGTGAGAGTTTTTCTGTAAACTATGTATCCGTAGCTTTGTCCACACCCTTCATTGAAGGATTCCGGAAGATTCTCCATTGAGACGGGTTTCTCCAGGTCAAAAACAACTGGAAGGGCTTCGATAAGATTTTCATATGAAATGTAATTCAGTTCTTCGATCGTCTCATACTGAACTTTTTTGGATTGTTCGACCATTTCAGGTCGCCAAAGTTTGGGTTCGCTGTATTTATCCATGATTTCAATTGCTTTGTGATATTTTTCAGTGTAGTCTCCGGCCTCAGACAATGGACAATCGTAATCTAATATAGTAAATATTCAACGTTAGTCATAATATCCAACTTCTGTATAATCATAATATGGAATTCATACCATATGACGTAACGTCAGCATCATAACGTGGCTCATCCGGTCTTGCATTCGCACCATTCATAAAACCAAAGTTAGTTCCACCATGGAACATGTAATAATTGACAGAGCCATTATAATGTCCAATGATTCGATCAAGCGTAGTGGTGAAATCTGCAAGACAAATTGTCCTTTATTTATCCATACTATATTTATAACTTATTTATCATCATTTATCTTCACATTATTCATTAAAGTAAAAAGTTATTAAGTTGTTTAACATTACGTTCAATGTCAACAGTATGATGAGGCTTGAACCAATGATCAAACCATCCTATAACACAATATAAAAATAATTAACATCAAATCATCATTTAGTGTCTAAAAGTTCTTGTGTATTTGAAGCATTTGTGAATATGTACTTATAATATCATTTTATAGAGTTCTAACCAGACCAATACTCCATTACAAAGACGGGCTTATCGGGTTGCAATCTAAGAAGAGTGCCAATGTTACCATCTGGGTCTGATTGGAAATTGACAGTTTTGAGTACGTCTGATTCTTCGGGAAGCGTTCCTGTAAAATTACTAAAAGCTCCGTCGGATGTGAAAAGCAATGACGTGATTCCGTATGACTTTTGAAGTCCCATCAAAAACCTCAAGTAGGGTTCTGTATCTTTGGGATGATATGATCCATATTCGTTCTCAAGCTGTCAAAAATAATATGATATTTATAATTGATCACTTTGATAATAAATTAATTTTATATAAACTACGTAAATGTGAGATTATAACTTGTTTTTTTTAGATATATCATTTATTTATCTTATTTATTTATGCAAGGCTATTATATTAAAATAATTATTAAAATATTGAAAAACTTATAATAATGCTTGATTTGAATCACCTGAACTCCAATGATGGATCCGCCATTTGTAAATTGGAGGTGAGAGACTTTTGGCATAAGTGCATCAAAAAAGATCATAACGCGCTGTAAGTAAGCGGCTTGGCCAGTTCGAATCCTCATGTTTGGATCTCTTTGTAGCCAGCTAAAGATGATTTTAAATTGTTATTTTTTGATTTTGTTAATCATTTGCCTTTAAAGTAAAATTTAAAACCAACCTGGGCAATCCACCAAAATCCCACTCTGAACAAATGTAAGGACCGGGACGGAAAAGAACAAGGAGATCTTCTTCCTGTGCAATTTCAATAAACCGAGTAACATTCAGGAACATTGACATATCATTGTCTTTATCTCCAAAGTCAAAGTTTGACTTTGTAGGTTCGTGAAGATTCCAAGGAACGTAAGTCTCCACCGTGTTACATCCCGTCGCTCGCAATTTCCTCAATCGATCTCTCCAATAATCCGGGTGAATTCGGAAATAATGAACGGCCCCGCTGTAAATCCGAAGAGGCTTCCCATTCAGCTTAAATCCTTCAGAATCTGCGATTAGCCCAGAGTTGTCATCGCCTTCTCTAAAATACTCATAAACCTTTGGGAGTTCCTGCCCTGACCCCATTCCGGAGAACTGAAATATCAATAAAAATGACTTTTTTTTATAATTAACAATATTTCTTTATCAATTAAAATTAACGGATTTTACAACAAGTATTGTTTAAAAGTAAAGTAGGTCTGTATTTTACTCACAACGGGCAAAAGGACGAGTAAAATGAAGAATTTCATGTTGGCCCCAATTAGATTGAACTCTACTGGAGGAACAACTTTAAAGAATGATTGGATTATCGGGATCCAAAGCCCTAATTTCTATCCAGGTTTTGAAGAGCAAAAGAGGCTTAATGTAATTCTTATCTGTCACTTTCATTGTTATGTTCTAACAAGATATGATAATAAAAGTAGATTTTGATTCAATTTGCCCTATTTGCCCTAAGATTACTATTTAATGTCATTCCACAATTATTCATTGATTGAACATGTTTAATATTTAAAAATAATATTCAAATATACGCATGTGTACATTTAAAAAGAGTTGATTAAACAATAATCAAATTGATGATAAAGTTGTGTTGTGAAGCATATTTGAAATTTGCACAATATTAAGCTGTTATTAACAGGAAAGTCTAATTTTGGGTTAAATTACATTAAAAGACAAGCTACTTTGAGTTTGTATACCGTATATAAATCACACACATAGGTACCTAATGTATTACATACATTCCGTATATACTTATCTATATATTATGCAAATTCTGGATAGCAACTTTACATACCTAATATATACTAGGCTATTCTTTCACATCGAATCTCATTTATAGTTAATTAATATCTCACCTGATACATAAATGATTGCCCAAGAATTAATCAATCTCTAATTAGTTTTTAATTATTTAGGCTTAAACATGCTTACCTAATTTATACGTATTCATTTACAAAATTAGTTGGTTTAACCGTTTAAGCATGGAAGAATTATAATGTAAAGGATTATGTAAGTTTACATGATATATACAAGTAATAACGTCAACGTTTATTTATATATTATATAATATCAATCTATGCTATAGCTATACATGATGCAGCGATTATACCAATTACTTGTGATTACAGAAATAAGTGTATGGATATAACAACTATATTAAATTGTTATGCAAAGTAATTGTATGTACTTAGTACATATAATTTTATATTAAAGTACGTTTAAAGGTAACATTTAAATAAAAGTTATTAATTCGTCATCTGGGGAACTGAAATAATTTCTTGTATCCAGAATCTTCTTAATGGTCGACAGCAACGAGTCATCTCTTTGAAACTCCTGATAAAATGGCAATTCTTTCTCACTGTCTTTACAATTTTTTCCAATGATATTTTTTTCTTCAAAACCGGTTGAATATTCATCTCCTTTTCGTTTTTCATCTAAAAAGCAGTAAAATAATTAAACTTGAAAATTGACCAAGAAAATTGTCTTTACTTGATTAGGCTTAAGAAAAGGAAGTACCATTGCAAGATGTCAAGTATCCATTGTGTTTAGTAATAGAGGCTTGATGTGAATACTGAGGCGTTGTGAATTCACAAGTTGGAAAATTTTCATTCCAATTCCAATATCCGTTTGCTTCTCTCTTTGGTCCATACAGTTCCATCGTTTGGTCCTATTAAAGATAAAATTCATCCTGTCGTTAGATCATTGTAGATTATTTGAATTAAGATGTAAGAATTTAGAATTTATTTTAAAATTAAAACTTACACAATTTAAATATCCTTCGTTCTCAATTGCTTCATATAAATTAGTAGAAATCTTGTTGACGTCCTCGATATTAAAATTGGCTCTTTCGGAATGATTTATCGATTTTGGATTCGGAATTTCATCTCTATAATCAAAAGCTACTTATTATTTCTAACAGCCTCACTTATATACATTTAGAATGTGATATACGATATTTTTGTTTTGTTTCAATTTCTTCTTAAAATTCAAACTCATTATAATAAAAAGTCATTTTATATTTCTGCCTTTTTCAATGTAATAATTAGGAGTTGTTCTTATGCAATGTTCTTACAAAAGCGGAGTATTATTCACAAATATGGATTCAACTTCTTTCGTCCAAGGGTTCAAAAATAATTTCCATTCTGTGTGGAGAGTCAAATAACCCGAAGAAGTTTGGAACCGAATCATCTGATACTTTGCCTCATTACTCCGCAGTTCCAATAATTCTTTATGAATTTGAGAAACATTTGGCAAATCCTCTGGATGACAATAATCATACAAGTAAGTGCCTACAAGTTCCTGGGACAAGTAACCCAAAATCATCGTTGCTTTTTCTTCAATAAAACTGAACTTCCCATCCGGGGAAAGACGAGAAATGAAAGTGGAAGGGATGGAAGCCGAAATTGGAACCAAATGACCAATGGCAATTAAATATGACCCGTTTACATCCAAATTCTCTCCCGGTTGGTCTATGGGAAATCCCATTGATTTGATATATCCTGAACAATAGACAGTGAAGTATTTCTTTTCAGGCTTGAGATAATTGATTGAAGGATCTGGATTGAATTGATAGTATTTCTCATCAAGGTTGCGCATAATTATCCGACAAAAGAAGGAACGACGGGAGCCGGGAGAAATTCGGACACAGCTATTAAATTGTTGATTTGTTCGACTTTTCTCTCCAAACATTGCTACATAAATCAATCAATCATTAAACAATTTATTTATTTATTATGTTAAAAAATTAAAAAAGGAATTATTATGTAACAAACCTTTTCCATCATTTGGTCTTTCATGTAATGGAATGTTGACTGTTGCTAATTGTTCTTTCACTTTCCCAACATCTTTTGGATGAAGAATGTCAAAGAAAGAATGACCAACTAAATCATCATTATTCCAACCAGTTGCACTTCTAATTGACTCTGATACAAAAGCCAAATGTCCACCGGTGCATCCAACTACGAACAAAAATCCTCTTTCTGTCTGCAAAGAAAAGAAGTTCATTTAATGAAAATTATGTTATACTTGTTAAAGTGTAAATTAATAGTTTGAATTGACTTGGGAAATTAGTTGTTCGATGTCCGGCTCAGAGAGAAACGACCTTGACGATTTTTGAGTACAATGGGATTTATTAATATTTTTCAAATGTTCTACTGCAAGGCGAAGAACCGTCAATTTGTCAACTTTGATTGACGAAGAGCATTTAGGAATGACCGCACTGAGCTCAAGAATATATTTGTTCATTTTATCTCTTCGTCGCTTCTCAATTTCATTATGAACCTGCCGTTCGGTGGAAATTCCTGATGATCGTCGATGATAACGTTTACTTTTACTAAATCCATTTCAATTTCAATTTCAGTTTAATTCAATTATAATTACAGATATATAAATTAAAATAATAATTAAAATAAAGCATAACACAAATTACGCGATGTGCTTATTTATACAGAAATTCGTACGATTCATATGTTGAGGAATTTTCAGTTGAAGGGCTTTTGGAACATGTTTCTGATTTGCAGGATTTGTCATCAGGCATTGTAAATTTCGTTTTGCTAGTTTAATTATAATGGAGTTATTTTATTATGAATACTATTCATATTTATTTTGCATATATTTAATGAGGATTGGATTTAATTAGCTTGGATTTAATGAGGATTTTCTTACATGAGGCTTCTGAGTTTGCTTCTTGGTTCTGCTAGTTGTTTCTTGAAAAAATTATGGTCATATTCTGATCCAGACCCAAAGTTGATTCCACTACTACTCCCATTGCTCTTATCTGACTCATCATCTTTGTCCTTATTTCTATATTCATGTCTACTTGTGGAAGCGTGAGATTTCATCCCAAGACTTTCGTTCATGTTATACCTGTATGTATTTATAAAAAGGATGGAAGAACCTTTCCCTTTCAACCAACGTACTTGACTAAAATGAAGTAACCAGCTTACGTTGATTTCGCCAAATCCACAAGCTCATCCATTCTTATTATTCCGATTCGAATCATTGAAAACAATCAATACTTAGAAGATTTTTACATGTTGTTATATATTTATTATAAAGTATTAGCTTTTCGATATTCATTGAAATAAAGAGGAATTGAATATACCATACGTATTAATATGCAAATATGATTGTTTACAGTTACTCTATACTATGTATATATGATGTTAGTGCATACAGATGTACCATAAGTAAAGATACCATGTAAAAGTCCCTTTACCCTGTTTTTAATTAATTAGGTTTACTAAAAATAATGGGGCTTGATAATAAATTACTCACTCAGGTTGGTAATTAAAGTAATCATAAACAATATACATCATATATTTAAGTTGGTATACTCAATACTCTGGTATATCCTACATCGTCATTTCATAATGATTTGTATTAAGAATATAATATAATGCTATAATTAATCTAAAATAATTAATAATGGGCAATAAGAAATTCATAAATAAAATTTATTAATGACCTACTTTCTATTCAACAATAACGGATGTAACTTTATAAGGGTGAAGCTAATGAAATTTATAATAGGGGTTGAGAGTGAACAAATAGTCCAGTTACCATTTTTCTATAAAATCATAAGTAAATATTTTTATCAAACATATAAAATGAACAAAGTCTCCCTCGTGTGCCTATTTCTTCTTTCATTGGTCAACTTGGGATGTTGTGGAACTCAGGAAATCAAATGGGACAAACAGCTGGATCTCAGAAAAGACTCCAAGGCCCCAGAAAAAGACGTGATTCTCCATATGATGTCAACTAAAGAAGATGCCAAGGGAAATCGATGGCTCTTCGTAAAAATCTCAGCTCCAACAGTTGGATATGTCGCTGCGGGATTTTCCGTTAATGGTGGAATGGACGGTGGGAACATGGCGATTGGATGGGTTGACTCTAAAGGAGCTCATGTTCATGTAATAAGAATACATATAAAATATTTAGTACAGATATTTTGTCGTTTGGGTTTTAAGTTAATTTTGTATATTGAAACTTAGGAATATCATGCAGTTCAAACTACAGTTTCAAGGGACAAACATCAAGATGTTGAATTGGTTCATGGAGAAGAAGAAAAAGGCCGAACTACAATTACATTTAAACGTCTATGGAACACTTGCGATTCCAAAGATGTTGTTTTAACGGTAAAGCAAAAATAATTCAATTTGCCAAATAACATTTTTTGTTAAAGACAGATACGATGAAACTTATTTGGGCATATGGACCAAAAGACCCAGTGAATGGTAATGGAGAATATCATGGGGTCAACAGGGGGATGAAACACACGTTTCTTCTGGATGATGGGCTTATTGGATCTTTTCCGAGTGATAAGGACAAGAATATCAAACACATTGATTTTCAAATGAAGGATGTAATTTAATTTATTTGTAGTCAGTGTGTTGTAATTAAGCCTTGATGTTGATAATCCAAATGCTTATTTAATTATTTATCATTAGTATTTTGTAATTTGATTTAAATTTATATTTATTTTAAATTATTTTTTTAGAACTTGATTGGTCCTGACCCGTCAACTTATTATTGCAAGATTGTTAAATTCCCAAAATTGGACAAAAAACATCATATGATTGGGGTGAAAATTTAATTTTTTTAATTTTCTTATTGTGATAAGATTAGTAAAATTTTAAAATTTATATTTAGTATAAACCATTATTGAATCCCGAAACCATTGAGAATGTGCACCATATCACGGCCTATGAATGCTACGTCACAGAAGCCGACGGAGGAACCGAGAAAAAATTCGAAAAATTTATTACTCATAAAGGGGGAAAGTAAAAAAACATTTGCTTATAATTACAAAAAACAATTTTTAAAAAAAATCCGGAAAATATTCTTTACTGCCAATACTTACCTATAATACATTCATTTTGATTATTCAAATATTTGCAATGTTATTAATTGAGTTTTCGTTTTAAAGATGCTACACTCCACAAATGCCGAAAGAATGGGCGAAACACTGTTTTACCTTTCTCTTTGTTTGGCTTGTCGGATCTGAAGGTGTGAAGTCCAAAGCAATGAACCAAAAACCTTCCAACTCTTTTCTAATTTATGAATATAAAGATAATTAACATTTATTAAATAGGTGAAATGTTTCCGCAACATGTTGGTAATCCATTAAGAGAAGAATATGGAGGTCCTTCTTACATCATGCTGGAAATGCATTATACAAATGCGGGGGGAAAGCCATGTAAGTAATTCATAATAACATAACATTTTGTATTATTTTTTAATATATTAGATATATTACCAATATGTATATCTTGTATGAATTATAAATTATAATATGATATTATGTTTTATAGGATATATTTATCAGAATGTTTTAACTTATTTAAAATTTATGTTTAGTTACTGACAGCACTGGAGTTCGGATTTATTATACTGATAAATTAAGAAAATATGATGCAAGCATTATTTTAGCAGGTTATATATAAATATATAAAATCATCTGATAAAATCTTAAATATTATATTTTCTTGCATGCGAATTTATTTATTTTTATAGGATATCGAATCACACCGTTTATGGCTTTACCTCCGAAACAACCCAATTTCAAACTTAATGGAATTTGTACTTCAGAATGCACCAAAGCAGTTCAGTTCATTTACAAATATATAATAGAAATTTTCTATTTGAACATATAAAAAGGCTAAATTTTAATTTTTGTTCATTTTGTAGACTATTCCCAAAGAGGGATTGAAAGTATTTGGAGTCATTTTACACGCCCATCTCACAGCTCGAAAACTCCGAACACGTCATTTTAGAGATGGAAAAGAACTTGCCTTCCTTGCAGTGGTATCGTTCATAATTCAAAATATTTTTTTATCAATCGCACTCTAACAATTCTTTACCGATATTAGTAAAACTCTTAATTCTTATAATCTTATAAAGTCATAATTAATAAAGTCATAATTAATAAAGTCATAATTAATAAAGTCATAATTAATAAAGTCATAATTAAATCTGATCAAATAATAAATATTAGGACAATGCCTATGATTTTCATTATCAACAAGCTCGTTATTTCAAAGAAGAGAAGACAATTTTACCAGGAGATGAACTTATCATGGAATGTGAATTCGACTCCACTGACAGAGTCGACATGACACTCGGAGGAATGGTTTGACGTTATAAAGATAATTAGAATTATAATAGTCAATATAATAATAATACGAAGATTATGGCCGAAAAACAATCAATTTATAATTAATTTGAATACGAATAACCAATTTTTCTTTAAAATTTTTAATTTTTTCCTATTTCCAATATAAAGGAATCAGTCCAAGAAATGTGCCAAACCTTCATCTTTTATTATCCAAGAATAGCAATGGATTATTGTGCAAGTCAGCAGGAATTTCATTCTTTTTTTAATGCTGTTGGAATTCAGAATGTAAGTGGACCAGCCATTAAGGCTATGGATATGCCTTATTCTCCAAAGTGAGTAATCGTAGTCGTATAAAATAAAATGAACTAATTTATAAAAATTTTATATTGTTATGTTATTGTTATTTATCTCAACTTATTGTTAATATTTTATCTAAACAACTGCTTTCATTTAAAAAGTGTTGATAGTTGTGATTTGTATAATGTAATTGTATTTATTTATATATTTGATAGAGATGACCAAGTATATGAAAAGAATGATGACTCGAAGTCATTAGAAGATTCAGAAATTGGAGCTCACGGCAATGTATTCGATACTATTAAAATTGATGCTCCTTCAAATCTGACTCAATACACGGCTGGGCAATATATGAGGGACGTAGCTAAATGGGACGACCCAAGTTTTTCCAAATCAGTTCAAAAAGGATGGGACAATGGGAACCATTATGCCTTTTGCTCAACAAGAGGAAAAAGACGTGTGCCACTTAAAGTAAAATTGAAATGACATCTGAGCATTATCTTAATTGGCACAATTTCAATTAAATTTAATACTATAATATAATTAAATAAAACTTTTCAGAAGTACATAATGCCACTGAGGACCAAAGGAATTTCTCGAGTTGTAAAAAATCAAAAGAAAACGTGTTGATAAAAGCGAAATCACCAGATCAAATAACTTCTTTATGAAACATTCTGCAAAATTAAAATTAAATTTTCAGTCAAATGTTGTAAATTCAATTTCTAGTCATTGGATTTAAAAGCTTACTGCAATAGTCATTTACATTTACTAAAATTATGTTCATTAATTAAGTAATTAAGTACATAATGCATCAGCATTTCAGCATAAACCACTAAACTAATTTATCTTGTGACTTGCATATATTAGCTAATGTTACGATTGTGAACTATGGCTTTCTATAGAATGACAAATATAAGGTATATTGACTATATTGGTACGATAAACGCTTATATGTAAATATACATATTATGTATGTAATTTATAAATGTACATTAAATTAAATTAAATGCCAATGAATCCATAATAATGGGGGTGTTCAACATTTAACGAAATGCGCAAAATAGATGTGATGTTACAATATGTTAGTGAAAAGTAAAACCAATCCTATATATATTACATATTTATTAATCAAAATTTCCCCATACTATTACCTATCTGTAATAGAGTATTTATAGTCCTTGCATGGTTATTATAACTTATAATAAATATAATTATATAGAATCGTGACTGGCATATCTTAAGCATAACATAATATATAGTACATATAACATAGTAGTAATATCTAGTACATAGATATGAACTACGTAGTTAACTTGGGTAATTTACATATTTAGGTAATAAACTCGCCTACTGTAGATGTGTAATTGTGTATGTACATATGCATGTGCCATGTCATGTTCCTATACATAATGTCATGCATACTCTACCTGTATGTTCTGTAGGTACATAGATATTTCACTAAACAGATACTTACTTTTAACTAATCCAAAGTAATTTAATTGAAACCCCTTTTAAGTCATTAGGATATCTATTGTGCTTTTATGGTAATAAAAGGAGAGTCAGTTATTATCTCATTATTTTATATCATCGTGGACTGTTGAGTCGTAGTTCCAATTTCACGACTTACCCTTATTTTATATCGTGTAGTGTTTATATTACAGCAATTAATTTTAATTATTTATTAGAAAATTCCAATTTTCCAACGTGTGATATCCAGTATTTTTCTATTCTCAAAATGAAATGATTTCATATATAATTTTTCATTTAAAAAATGTTAACAAATAGTTATAAAAATTTTATACTTTACTATAGTTGGAGTTGGATTAATATGAAGTCCATTTGCGTGCTTGGGCTTTTTTTCGCTATTTCAATGAACTATCACTCCCATGCTCAATATCAAGGTAATGCAAAGAGTTTTCCAATTTTATGATTTTTGTAACTAGGTACCTTACCTAACAAAATGGATTCATCAATCATGGATATTATACAAATAATCTCGTAGATGGAAAGGAATTATTAAAGATTTATAAAGTTAAAACATTAATAACTTTAAATTAACTTAACATTAACAGGTGAATGCAAAGATGTACAATGCAATATGGATGAATTTTGCGTTCTTCGAGATACAGGCATTCGTTGTATTACAACGCCTTGCCCTTCATATCGGCCAACTTGTGTTCCTTTAAGTAATCTTTCAAGTTCAACGTTTATATTTACTTGAACGAGCCTAATATTTTCTATGTACCATATATAATGTATTACAATGTTTGGTATTATGGTAGAACTAATTAAATGAAAGAGTGTTCATTTGCTTATAAGTATATCATTAATTTAAAATTGGTCCTCTTTCCTCTTTGATTAGATGGAAAAACGACATGTGCTAATGTGAGATGTGCTGGTGGACCTTGTGTAATGTTAACTACGATTTGTAATGAAGATCCATGCACCCCAAAATGGAAATGCCAAAGCGAGACATAAAAGATTAGCGAACCTCAAGAACTCAAGAACGCTCCAGAGTAAAACTCACATCCAAACCTCAATTCAATTTTAAACTTTACCATAATCATATCATTAAATGACCAATTTCATTTTTATCACATTTAATTTGAAACTACTATACAAGTTAAAATATAAATATGAAATCACAGAAGCGAATAAAATATTATACCAAAATAGTATTTAAAATTTAAGTTTATCGACGGGGTTAAAATTTCAAGGTTCTCAAATAATGATAAGGAAAGAATATTTAAAACCATAAATTAAAATGTCGTACATCTAATACATAATGTTATACTTTAATAAAGCTTCACTTCTTGTTAGTTCTTACATTTTTGTAACATTGTATGTATTTCATACATATTTACATATTATACACCATTTACGTTATGTACGTATCTCTTTAAATAATTATATATGCTACTTATATACAGTTTGTAGTGAGACCACTTTATCTGAATTAAGCCGTGTGGCAATGCTCATTCTTAAATCTTTCATTGCTTCATTCCTGATTCCAACACGGGTTCGGCTTAAAAGTTCTTTCATACACAAGTATGTAATTTTATTTGCTGTTCATTTTTAATAAATGTGTTATATACAGGTATATATATTTTAGTTAAATTTAAGGTGCATTTTAATTTTTTTATTATTTTCTTGTTATACTTGTTACAACATAACATAAAACATACAAAGCTAATTTTCCTTTAAAATGTTTCCGCATTATTATGATTGTTATTAAGCTTTTTATTTTACTATTATGTTATTATTATCGCTATTTCTTCAAGTGCCACATTGAAACTTTAAATATGAAAGTTCAATAACTTATAAAAAGTGTTATGTAATGCAATATTAAAATTCTTATACTGTAGACTGTAGTTTTCTATGCAATTCTATAGTCTAATTTTGCCGTTGAGAGTAATTTATTGCTTGTTTTAAGTAAGTATTAAAATAATAACTGTAGGACACATCTCAAAATCTTTTATTTTAGGTAATTCTTAATTCAACTATGCACTATTCGAATATTAAACTCACTCCAATTAAATTAGATATTTTAAATTAATCGCAAATCATAATAAAAATGTGAGATAATTGTAATCATTACTCTTTACAATAATAGTCTTTTACTATATGCCCATTTTGGGTATCTTTAATCATTTTTCAATTAGTTTAATATTTTAGTGTAAATAAATGAGATTAATTATACTAATATTATAAATTCATTGGGGGGGGGGACCAGTATTGCTTCCTGAGTTAATAAAGGGCATTTAAAATCTTTCAAAATATTATGAATTATTCCATTTTTGTTATTTTCTATGCACAATCCCCAACTTGATTGCCAAATATAAATATGTATCGGTACATAGGTTTACTATACTTACACAATCAAGCCTTAATTCTTTGAGATTCAAAAATAGCGATTTGTAAAATTTAAAGTAAATCAAAATGAGTGGTGATCGAGTGGAACCGAAAGGGATCAACGGGGTGGCTGAAGATGATGCCGAAGCTTATCACCGGAATTACGCTGCCCATGTGAAAGGAATCAGTCAGGAGCAGATGATCGCTTCTTATTCGACATGGGCGGAAAAGTACGACGCTGATTTATGTCCCGGACGTTACAATGGTCCGTCAATCGCTGCTGAGGCAATGGCAAAATTCTACACAATGCAGCAAAGGGAAGAAATTGAAATTCTTGATGTTGCTGCTGGAACTGGAAGAGTTGGACTCGAACTCTCAAAATTGGGATTCAAGTTAGAATATAAAATTCCTCTTAAAAATATCTTTTTACTACTTTTTACTTTATACCTAATTTATGTATTTCAAGTAAAATCAGGTAATTTTTTGTTTGAGAAAATGGAAATAAATAACATTGTAAATTGTTATATAGGAAAATAGATGCATTAGAACCAGCTTCCGGAATGTTGGCAATTCTCAGAACTCGAGAAATATATGGGAAAACATATGAAACTCCAATCGGGAATCAGAGAATTCTATCAATTCCATCCAGTAACATCCAATACATACCTAATATAGATCTTTTCTTTAATTAACAAGCAAGAATTTAATTACATTTTTAAATTCGATACAAGGATAATTGAAGGTCAGAATCGTAAAACGCCTCGAGATTGATTTTTTTCACTTTTCCTCGGTTTCCGCCAAAACTCCAAAAAATACCGCAAAGGTTCTAAATAAAAAAAATAGTGGATTATAAAAGAATTATTAAGTTTTTAATCAAATTAAGGGATATTTATACTATATTCAGGGTAGATCAGATTGAACTGCCTATTTTTTTAATTATAACTTTAGTACTGTATGATCGATGATTAAAACCTTTAAATAAATGTAAGGGTTATCTATTATCGTATATTGAGTGAACCGAGAAAAACTGAAAAAACTCAATCTCGAGGGGTTTTTCGACGCTCCCCTTCAATTAGATTCATATAATTAGATTCATATGACAGTCTTGTCATTGCCGGAGGAATGGGCGAAGGACATATTCCTGTTGAAGCCATGAATGAAATGATCAGAATTGTTAAACCCGGTTGGTTAATAATTAATTGATTTGATCACACACTTTAAGAATATTAAAAGTACGATTTTTAATTAATTTTGTTTATTTAGGCGGAACTGTGTTCATTGTAATGAGAGAGGAATATCTCAGCTATGTGGAAGAGTACGTTGGAAAGCTGGAGCCATTTATGCAGAAATTGGAAGCTCAAGGAGATTGGAATTTGGTAAAAATGTTGAATATAAAATCTCATTGGTATATAAGTAAACATAGGGGCTAATTTTGTTGCCGTAAGAATGACCATTTATATCATCATTTCTATGTTAAATAACAAGATTTGAATTGGGCTCTATTATTATTTTTTCGAATTATTTAACATAGAAATGATGATATAAATGGTCATTCTTACGGCAACAAGATTAGCCCCTATGTTTACTTATATACCAATGAGATTGTACTTTTATATGTACAATTAGCTGAATATCTGTATAATATTCTATAATATGCAGTAATCTTAATGTTTTAAATGATTAATTTTATAACATAATGTACAAATAACGTTTTTTGCTTGCTTTCAGGTGAGTCGGAATATTGTCCCAGATTATTCTTTCAATAAAAACGGCGTTGTTTTTAATCATGTCGTCCTCAAACACAACGATTGATAAGAATAATTCTTGTAGCATTGTTCTTTGCCTCGTTTCATACAATGTAATATTATGAATTTACTATCAGATAAATTAAGTATCAAACAGTTTAAAACTTTAATTTGTTCCCATTTGTATACTTCCGGTTTGTTAGAAAAAATAAGAATTTTTTTTCAAGTTTTACACAGTTTTTTACCGTTTAGTTCCTTTATATTTAATTAGAAAAAGTTGTAAAGTTTTAAATTATTTTCTATACTGTTAATGCAATTATTGAATTGAATAAAATTTTATTGGATCATGTACGTGTTTGGCACTAAATAATAACATTTCATATAACATTTGTATACATAGGTAATCACAAATCACAATCAGTTAGCAATTGATGTATTGAGAAAATAAAACTTGTTCAAACTTCAGTTTTAAATACAACAGATACAGATCACAGACGTTTTACTATCAAGGACTTATTTGCACTGATAACTTTTAATTTCATTCTATATTATTTACAAAGTACATACTGCCAAATAGCTAATAAATATGAAATATGGTATTGAATTTGAATATAAGTATTTAGGTATAAAAACACTTCAAGACTTGATCACTTCAGACTCCAATACATTCAAGTGGGTTTTTACTCATTTGATTCACTCCAGTGACATATTACCTATTTGTAACATTTTTAATCTATCCGAGCTGTCCAAGGTAAATTATTTTGACAAAATATCGAGGGTCGTGTTGATACATTTTTGAAGAGATTTTTCGATTTGAATTCCCCTAATTGATTTCAATGCAAAAAGAAACGATGATAAATTAAAATGCTAAATTCGGACTTTGTTCGTTCAATCAATTCAATATAGCAATCTATACAGCGTGTTTCAGCTCAATGTCCCGCCTTATGATCTATTTAGTTATAAAAGGCGGGACATCGAGCTGAAACACGCTGTACTTCAAGCACCATTTATTAATTATAGATTGATAGCTTATTACTTATTACAACTACTCCTGTATACAAATATTTTCTAATTGTCCATAATTGTAATATAGAAATTTATAATGAAAACTTGAATTTATTACAAATACCTAAATGAGGTTACGAATTGATTTACTTACAATTACAGATATTGCTGTAGATATTGCCTATTGTATGTGGCAGGAATTGAAATTAATTTAACATTGTAATTGAAGTGAAAAAATTATATGATCGATGATAACTAAACAGTATGTACCAAATATTCCCACTCTATTCCTTTCGCCACTTCAAAATCAAGTATAAAAGACCAAATACAGGAACTACTCATTCCAGTTCACCTGTTAAAGAGAAATATCAAACAAAGCTTGAAAATGTTGACAAGCTTTCTACTATGCGTTTTGGCTTTGTTTGGCATTTACAAGTTGATTAACAAAATTTTAAACCCATATGGAATCAAAGCACCAACTGCTCCTGGTATTTTAAGATTCCTAATTTCAATTAAATATATAGAATTCAATTAAAATATATAAATATATAGAACCCAATAGTCTAATACTTTTATGTATAATACAGATAGAATAAACTGTTTATGATATTATGATAATGTAAATTCATTGAAGCAATTTAATTGTTATTTTATGTAATTTTGTCGAATATTTAAAGGCCCACCAACAGTTCCAATTTTGGGAAATTTCCTTCAAGTAACTGGTGACAAACCTCCATTTGAGCTCTTAGAAAAACTTAAAAAGCAGTTTGGAGATGTAATTGCACTCAAGATCGGTTACAACTATAGGAGTAGGTTTTTTGCAAATTGAATGTTCTTTCGATTTTAACTTGAAAAGTTCTCATTTTAACTAAAACTAATATAATGGTGAACTTCTAGTTGTCTTCAATGGAGAAGAGACAATCAAAGAAGTAATGAATAATGATCTTTGGGTCGATCGCTTTTTTGATGATTTCTTTGCTGCCAGATCTTTTGGGAAGCCACTTGGTAATTTTAATGCGAAATACAATTTAAAAAATATTTTACAGTATACCTATAATGTCTAATTGATCACTTATATACCTAAAACATTTTCAGGAGTCGTATTTAACAGTGGAGATAATTGGAGAGAAATGCGACACTTTTGTTTAAAAACATTGAGGGATTTCGGTTTCGGGCGTAATCGAACAATGGAAGGAGTCATTGAAGAAGAACTTCTCGTCACTTTGGCTTCCATTGATGCAAAGTTGAGCGATGGGAATAACATCATGAGCACCAGAAATTACTTCAACGTCTCTGTAATTAACATCTTATGGGAATTGATAGCCGGAACGAGATTCGACCACGAAGATTCAAATCTCAAAGAAATGATCGCAGGAATCTTTGTCACCTCAAAAGGATCAATTGTTGGAGGAATTTATGATAATATCACTTATGGATTCCCATTCCTTAAAGGACTTGTCAACTGGTACACAAATAGAACCGAATTATACAGGAAGTACAATATCAGAATGCATGGATATTTCAGGGTCAGTTTAATACTCAAATCATAATTCACAAATTATTAATTATTGTTGTTAAAATTGTTAAAATTATTCCATTAAATTATATTATATAGAGCGTAATGGAGCAAAAGAGAGAAGAAGGAACTTACAGAGAAGATCCAAAGGATTTTATCGACGCTTTCCTGAAAGCAATTGACGACGAAGAAGAAAGCGGAACTTTTCCTCGATATTATACTGAAGAGCAATTCGTCGTTGTTTGCTTCGATCTTTTCATTGCAGGATCAGAAAATACTGCAAACACTCTCGAGTTTTCGATCATTTATATGATTCTCAATCAGCCTGTTCAAAAGAAAGTTCAAGAAGAGTTGGATAGAGTTCTTCAAGGAAAATTGCCAAATATCTCTCATAAACCAATGTAAAAATTCTTGAATATTTATCTACTAAAATTCTTAAATCTAATTAACTGTATTTTAACTTTTTATTTTAATTGGACGTTTTTTTAAATAATATGCTTGTTTAGGCTTCCTTATACAACGGCAACTCTTCTTGAAACTCAAAGAATGGCGAATATCAATCCAGGAATGCGAAGATCCCCAACGGAGGATACAACAGTGAATGGCTATTTCATTCCAAAGGGAACACCCGCAGTAATGAATGTCTGGGGAGTTCACATGGACGAGAAAAGTTGGGGAGATCCAAAGGTCTTCAGACCGGAAAGATTCCTTGACGAAAAAGGAAATATCATCAATTCCCAGAAAATTATTCCTTTTGGACATGGTAAATAGCTTTTTTCAAATGATGGTTAAATATGATGACTTGATAATTGATTTAAATAACCTTTTACAAATTACGTATACAAAATACAATTGATTATTTGATTATTTTAGGTAAGCGTCTCTGTTTGGGAGAAAATTTGGCGAAAGGAACGTTTTTCACCTTTTTCTCAGCCATGTTGCAAAAATATACTTTCGACATTGCACCTGGTCATCCAGTTCCAGTTTCAGATCCAGATGTTGGATTTTCCTGCACGCCACACAAATATGTTACGCTAATTAATCTTAGGCATTAGTACAATATCAATTATTTATATTATCTATCTTCTATCTGGATGCTTGTATTTTATCAGTGTTATCAAGTTATAAGTGTTAATTGTTAATACCTAGCCTTTTTATTCAAATGTTTACCACACCTTAATGTTTTATCTCAACTGATGCTCAAGTTCAATAAATAATTGTAAAATTTAATTTTAACTTTAATTCTATCTTGTAGCGATATTTGATTTAACAAAAAGTTTAATGTCAACGACTCATATTCCTCCGCCTTTAGCGTTTTTGTCTCCCAATACGATTTGTTTATAAGATTTGTTCATTTGCTCCAAGAAAATAAAGGTGAGCACTGTGTGGGGGCCAAGTCTTGCAAAATAAGGAGTGAATCCTTTCCAAAGAGCTAAAACGCCCTCGTTTTTGACCACCTTCAGAATCACGTCAATGGTTCCTTTATATTCGGGAACTCCGTTAATTGTCTTCATGTTTTGAATCCGTGTTTTGGCAATGTCGACCGGCATACTTGCAGCCGTTGTCACAAACCCGCTGATCATCGATGAACAAAAGTGAAGAAAGATTCCTTCTTTGAATTTACCTTTAAAGACAAAATAAACAAATTACATTATCAACTTTTCATATAAAACTTATTTCTTATTGTGTATTTAAAATAGACAAAGTAGAATACCATATATTAGATAAATGAAAGTAATATTGTACCAGTAAGTGCTTCTTTTGCTTGAGAATAAGAAGCAAGTTGAGCTGCATTGACAACTGCTGCTCTTCCCATAGTTGGAATTGCTCCTCGCCACAATGTTAAAACCCCTTCTTCTTTGACAATCCTCGCAAGTGCATTGAAAACATTGGAATAATTTCGTCTTTCATTCACCGGTAGCCGTCCGTCTGCTGTCATTCGAATCAAAGCGACATCAGCAGGAGTTCCAATAAAAGCCCCTGTCATTCCTGCAGTCAGTCCGAGTAACGCTTTCATAATAAAACCCGGAGGTTCTCCATTTGGCCTACATTTAATAATATAAAAATATAAACAAATGATGTTTAATACTTAAAGTTAGTTAACTGGATAGCATTTAAAAAAATTAAATGTAATGGATATGACTATCATGTACCCGCTAGCTATTTCAAAAAGCCATGTATAAATTCCAAGTCTTCCTGTGGTGTAAGTTGCTTGTCTAAACAGACCAGCGGAGAGCCCAGTATACGTCGCTAAAAATCCTTCTTTTGCCAAAATACTTCTGAAAGCGTGAAAAGACGTCTTGTATTCTCCTTTAGAGCTGAGCTGCATTCGGGTCTTCACCAGATCTATCGGCTGAACAAACATCGTGGCTCCCATCCTATGTTAAATTATGTAATATAAATAATTAGTCTTTGACCTCTTTGATTCATTTTTAACATTGATTTGTTATTAATTGGAAATTGTAACTGAAAATAATAACTATTTTGTTAAATGTTAATAACTTCAAATTATTAAAGAATTTTAATAAATATTGTTTGACTTTTTACCCGGAAAGTCCAGCAAAGAGGAATTTCACATGATTTGGAATCGTCTTTCCCTTTACTTCTTCGGACATTCTTTTAAGAACTTAATAAAATAAATAGCTAATATAATAATAATTAACTTAAAAACAAGTTAAACAACCAAACAGTTAAAGCTTTTATTGTATCATTGTATGGTTAATGAAAATTAAATAATTTATTTGAATCAAAGTTGTAATATAAATAAGTTACTATGAATTTATTCTTATATTGGATGCATATGAAATGCTTGACAAAGAATTAAAAACATAATCGTAATCGAGGGCCATGTTGATCATTAAATTTATTGAATTACATTTTACAAATGTTTGTAAAATCTTGGATTAGAATAAAATTTTGACATTATTAATTTAATCATAAAAGCTTAATTCATATTGTTATAAATAAGGTTTACACATTTCATTATATTGGTATATCACGCAGTTGGTCGGTTTTCTCAATTGAAACATATGCACTTACAAATGAAGATCCCACCGTATTTGTATTTTGAAAATCCCTTTGAGTTACAATAGCCTTTACAGGATTCAGGGTTTTTAAATTTGCAGAGCTGCATGTCCATTTCTCCATCAGCTTCCTCCATCATTTCATTGTTGTTCATTTCGTTTCTTTGATCAACTGCATCCTTTTTCATTCCAAAGCTCTGCTCGACACCAAAAGCCTAGAAAGTGTTAAATAATCTTAGATACATATATTGTATTCCATATGAAGTAAATGAAACCGGAAACAGTGAATGGTTACTAAATAAAAATGTATAATTACTGAAACCTACCATTATGACGAAAACGAAAATATATACAAATACAGTTTGATTGTTATTCATTTTCAAAGATTCTTTTTGATCGCTAAAAATTGGATAGATCTCAATTTCTTGAAGTTTTAATAGGTTGTTAAAAGATTTGGTTAGTTGAGTGATATGATTTAAAATCGAAGTTCATCAATATTTATATCCCTCAATTATTTACATATTTGCTTTCTTTCCTTTGTGATTGTGAGGAAAAGCAGGTGTTAAGAAATTGCTCACTTTTCATTTCACTTCCTTGAAAGTTCAAATAAATGAATAAACGAACAAATGGTAATATTGACATTTCATATTATAATATTTCTATATTATATGTAAATACTAAATACCTATACACAATATATAGGTATTATACTTTTAAACAGGATGTCTTAAGTTTAGTCATCTCATGTTATAGTACTTTATACATTGCATTTTACATTACTTTTAAAGGAACGACAGTCTTTGGAGCAATTGATCCTTTAGAAGACATTACCTCAATATGTAAACAATATGGATTATGCGGTTTCATGTCGATTCTTCCTTTGAAGGTTCAGTCCTCTTTTCTGATAAACATCGGGGAATTCTCAATGGATTGGAAAAGTATCAACTTTTATAAATATTTATATAAAAGTATTTGTATTTAATGTATGGAAAAGCAGTGCAATCGAATTAAAAAGTTTATAATTTATTATTGCATTTAACAACCGATTCTTTCAATTTCAACCCAACTAAAATATACGGCGTATATAAAATATTCACCGTCACCATTTTCCTCACAAGAATTCAAATTTGCTTTCAAAGGCCTTTGGACTTTCAAGTTCAATTGACTTTGGCTTTAACAACCAAACTTCCACTTTGTATGATCGAAGTTACGACAATGGGGATAAGCATTTACAAACAAATAAGAGAGCGGACATGTTTAAATTTTGGCTTCTTTGGAAAGCAAAGGTAGTTCAAATACAGATAATTTAAAAGATTGCTTTTTTGTTTACTGACATTAACATTTAGTTTAAATGCTTATTTATTGTTTTAAAAATGAAAGGGAATCAATGGAATGGGAAATCACATTATTGAAGGTTTCGAGCATTCACAAAATTGCCAAAAAATCTTGAGAGAAACTCCTGGTTTTGAATTGATCATTCCGCAATATGAAATCTATAGATAAGTTTCGAAATTCAGGCAAGATTGGTCCAAAAAGGAATTACCAAGTCCGCACTTTTCCTTAAACTTGTCTTAATGAGCATTATCGTGAGGTTAAAATTAGAAAGAGATGTTTCTCTCTTTAAAAAAAACCTTTCATGATGGGCTTATGTCAAACGTGCTTTCTTTCGAACAGTGGTACTTTTTCAAAGAATAATGGTATATTAATATATTATAAATATTTATAAATAATAACTATTTAAATCGAAAATTTTAATTTTTATAAATAGTAAGGTATGTAAACACATACCTAAGTTCTTTGGCTTATGTTATAGGTAATGATGTTTCCCATTAAAATCTTAAATTATCAATATAAAATCATAATGTATTCATACATATATTAACAAAGATAACTTATCGAATTAGCGGACTATCAGTATATACCTACGTATTAAAGTGAATTAAGAATTGTCATTAATATACTTGAATCTAACTTACATTTAGTTTAAAGTAAGAGTAAGTAATTTATTATTTATGTTATGTGTATATAATACGCAATTATTTATGTTAATGTTTGTAAAGGAAGTACTTACAATTGTAATTTTTTGTATAAAATTATAATTCAAAGCATGAATATTTAACGCAATAAGGAAGAATTAAAGAGGTATACGTAAATTCCTAGCAATTAATAAAAGAAATGCGCCTATAATTATAAACTCAAAACGATTTAATATAATTTGATAATTCATTCTGGCTATCTGTCTTAATTTCTCGATTAAAGTGAGATCTCGATTAATTCAATATCAGCTCGTCCTCGACTCCTTATAAAGTAGGAGTGGTTTGAGGGAAAACGAGAAATTGATGCATCTTTTTAGAGTATGTATATCATATGGGTAGATCCTTATAGGAACAAGGGAGGTCAACTAGAGATTTTTCATAAGCAAATCTGGTTTATCGAATATGATGAGATGAAGACAAGAAGGTGAATCATTGTCAAGCATTTGTGTATTCACGCCCTACTATTTAGTGTATTTAGATTATGTCCCTTAATAGCTTCCTCATCAACCTTCATTACAAGGGTCGATTTTTTGTAGCCCGTCTTCTCATCAGTATATAAAGAACTGATCGAATCGAAATTGTATCAGTCATCTCTTGGAATTCGTCTTCTCTCCTACAACAAAACAACCAAAAACACTTCCATCATGATGAAGGTATCAGATTCCCTCCGAATTCCAATTTAATCATCTTTAATTGATTTTCTACCTTTGTGAAGAAAGCCACCTACCCTTACAAACTTATAGTTCTTGTTTGAAACGTTTGTTCTTACACATATTTAAATTATAATTTTAATTAGATCGTGCTCGTCATGGCTTTGGCCACCTCCGCCTATGGACAAATCTTCGGTCTTGGAAACAACTTT
>JAQGBZ010000550.1:0-33140 GCA_034687125.1 Neelides folsomi
ATTGCAAAAGTAGATATTCATTGCAAAGTCAGGTAATTGCAAAAGTAGTTATTTATTATTGCAAAATCAGGTAATTGCAAAAGTAGATATTCATTGCAAAGTCAGGTAATTGCAAAAGTAGTTATTTATTATTGCAAAATCAGGTAATTGTAAAAGGGGCCATTTATCATTGCAAAATGATTTTTATGGCTCTTTATTGAAATGTGTTTTATGTGGATTTTATATTGTTTTATTCTATTTTGAATAAAAATATTTTGTATAAATAATCTCTCAAGGTATTAGGTATAGTAAACATTTACACAATTGAAGAGCCTTTTGAGTCTTTTGGTTAAGAAAACGCTTGGGATTTCTTCACACATTTGGTTTTATATTTGAGTTTATTTGCACATCTCCTTTTGTCTTATTTATTTTCCTCTTTTCTCTCCATCCAACTCTTCGTTTAGTCAACCCACTCGAGGGATATCAACATAAGAGAAGAAATACTCCAAATGTCAACACCAGTAAATTCCAACATTTAAAGACCTTATCCATACAAGTTCATTAAAAAGATATTTACATACATGACATTGTTAATTAACAAAAGCTACGTAATTCGAGATCATCACCATTTGTTTAACAACGGCGATACTTGAGAACTTAAGTATGTTTAACTTGTACTAAAATCATTTGTTGAATTCCCACATTACATTGTTAAGATAACCTCAAGTAAGTTATACATTATAAATACAATTACAGCATCCAATATTTAACCCTTCTACCCGGCGGCAAATGGAAGAAAATCTTTCCATTTTATGGGAGTAAAATTCAAGTTTCTAATTAAAACTATGGTAAAAACTCAGTTTAATACTCAGTCCAAACATGGGACCGGTCCCAATTTTAGAAAGACCTCTCCCGGTTCCACATGTGGACCAATCCGAGGGAAAGGGTTAATAGTCATTAATTAATTGCCAATTAACATTAATTTACTGTAATTAAAGTTCATATTAATTAAAATTGGATATATTTATGAACAATTTGTAATTTTATACAAAATAAATATTTAATATCGCAGATATACCAATTGGTATTAAAGTATTAAAGTGTGTATTATGTATGAATTATGTATTTAATTTATATTCTTAAGTATCTGATGGTTGATTGATACAAAGCTCTTTAGGATCTCATTAGGATTTTACGTGTAGGTTTGTTGGAGCGTAATTTTATCAATATTGTTTCTCCAGCTTACACTCCGGAACAACCAATCGGATTAAAGATGAAATCTTGAGGAAACTTCCAATTCCATTAATACCCGACTTGGACTGAAAGCAAAGGAATTTGATTCCCAATTTTGAAACGGAAATTATTAATAATTGGAAACAATGAGGAAGGGTGGAATTAATGAATTAATTCAATTCGTCCACAATGAGATCGCGGGAAATTGGAAAGGTTTACAATTTCCGCTTAGGTTAAGAAAATTGATAATAAATTTAATTCAACTCCCCGAATTTCGGTTCCAATTTCGGTTTCCTTTTTCAAAGTTTTGTTACTCGGAGTGATTCTTATCATGTATGAGATTCCTGCCAATTGCTTTACATTGCCCGACATATATTTTACCTTATAGCCAATTCGCATTCAACAACTTCTATAAACATCAATTCTATTCGACCAATAACTATAACACTTCCTTTCCTAATTCATTATACAATTTACAATTTCCTATATAGAATATCCCGAATTTCCAATATACAGGTAATTCTAAATCGTGTAGAAATTTCTTATATATAATATTTAATATTATATTACATGAATTTAGAATGAATTTATACTTACTAACCAGATTATATTCAATTTCAATTTTTATTCAATTATTTTCAATTTATGATTAAAATAATTAAAAGTTAATGATATTTAAATTATTTTTTAATTAAAAGTTAAAGTTAATTTTTTGACTTTGGAGATTTTGAATTTTAGAATTTTCTGTGAATTCTTTTCTTTGATTGTTATTTGAAAAAAGGAAAATCCTCCTTTTGTTTTCCTTAATTCGTCTAATTGTTGAATTTTGGATTATTTTCTTTCTCCTTTTTTTTGGTTCTGGATGGTTAATGACTTAATGGGAAATCGTTGTTCATTCCAACGCACCTTCTTTATTTATTCAAACGGAGAAACAAAAGCTTTTCCTAATTAACTTTAAATACAAACGCACCAAATCGTTAGAAAATCCTCTTAAGGAAAATACAACTTTTCCCATCAAGCCATTAGGAAATATATGAACAAATACTTTATTCTTTACGTTATGAGTTATGTGAATGTGAAATCCCAAACAACATGTGCGTTTTATAAACATCATCATTATTCACAAATTGTATTTATTTCCTCTTTATTTATAATGATTGTTTTCATTAAAGGTAGAAGATTGGGAAAGGCCATTACTTTAATTACCAATTATATAAAAATATATATCCAAATTAAAAGGAAAATGTCCTTGCCATTATTTCATAAACTTTCTTTTTAGTCATTTTGTTTATTTGCATAAAAGAGAAAGTGAAAGAAAATAAGAAACATTTAGATAAGAAAAAAAATTCGAATTTTTTTATTTTTTATTTATTTGTGTATTCTAAAACTACATTTTAATTTATTGGAATTAAGGATACTGTCATATCTGTTATATCTGTAGCATAAAATTTGTTTATTTTGGATATATCAAAATATTTATTTCGGAATTTTAAAGAAAGTTTTTAATTTTATTACTTTGGTCGTTTTGTTTATTGTTTTAAATTCATTATATAACCACTATTGTATTTTAATAAAAGATTGAAAACTTTGGTGTTGGCATAATTTTATTTCAATGTAATTGGAATAGATTATTTTTGTAATTGTTAACTGAAGTAACTGAACCACGTGTCTTGAATTCAACTTATAAGGATTGTTTTAATTAATGTGAATTCCATTCATTATCATTTCCAGGACGTATGTGGATTAGACGAAGTTGGAAGACGACGGGGTTTTTGGTAATTAATCGGATGAAAGGGTTAATTCAATCAATTTGGTCTTTCCAACCAAACTTGGCTTATTCTTCGCCCCCTTACATCATCCAATTCCATTTTTATTTCATTTACTTAATATATTCAGCAAATCTTTGTTAATTTGTTAATTATATATCATTCCTTATTATTTGATCTTGTTATACAATAATGACTGAATAATGTATCAAATCAATACATAAGTATTATGTAATATCCTATAAAATTATTTACTTAACGAAATCATTGATGAAAATCCGAATTAATAATTTTAATTAAAACAATTTAGTGTATTTTAAAATAATAATTCATTAGTTTATTTTCTTTCGTAATGGCCTTGATGACGCTTGATAGAGAAATGGATGGGAAAATTCTTTCAGTTGATCTTCATTAATTATCTCTATTAAAATTGTAAAGATGTAAAGTTTCAAATTGGATCAATTTGGTCTTCCTCAATTTGTTTGAAGATTAGCGAAGTTTGAAAGTCAAAGTTGTTCAAGTCTTGTGAAGTTTTAAGTCACTGAAGTTGTTTTGATTGAACAGTCGCAGGTTGAATATTTTCTACCTTCAACAACTTTACAAACAATTTAAAACAAATTGTTTAACAGCCAAAATTAAGCTTTTAAGGATCCGCTCATTACATCTTTAAATATACTTACAAAACCTCAAGTCAAAGATATGAAAAATTGTCAAAGTTCGCTTCTAACCGAACTAAACCGAACTAAACCAAACCTCCAATCTTTAATAATTTTAACTCCGATAATTTAATTCTTAATAATTAATGTTATTAAATATTTAATAAATCACACACTTTAATTTTGATATTTTAAATTTCATAATGTTAATGTAATAAACTTACAAATAATGTTAAAGAATCAAAAATTCTAAATTCCAAAAATCGGTTTTTAAAAAGTTTCTGGGAATTTGGTTAAAGAATTGTTTGAATTTTATCAAGATGATTCTTTTCCTTTTGTCGTGAAAGGAAGGGAAATCCGAGAATGTCAATAAGTTTTTTGTAAAGGATAGGCTTTTCCCTATTTGGTATATCAAATGAGCGAATGTTCCTTTGGGGACTTGGGATCACATTCGCCTTCCGCCCATTTACTCTCGAGAGGAATATCATTAGTTAAATTAAACGACCTCTCCAAACTCCCTTTTATAATTAGGAAGGGAAATGATGAGACAATTCATTTAAGCTCAAAAAGGAATTCTCTACGAAATTCAAACCTTCCCTTTACCTTTATTTTATGAATCAATTGACAATCTTTTTTTTTCAATTTATATTTTGCTAAATGTAAGTATTTATTAAAGTGGAAAGAACCTTCAAACTAATAGAAATATAACTTGAATAAAATTATAATTCAATGTATTAAATTAATCATAAATGGCATTTCACTAATTATTCTTTTGATTAATTGACTCCCATTAAATTAAATTATTTCATAAGGTAAGCTTCATCAATCATCATTTCTTTATTCATTATCATTATAAGAATTCAAAAATTATTTATGGTTTAAATTTTTAATTAAAAATCTTATAATTCATAGTTTATTTTATATTAATCATGTTTAAATTGATCATTTTAACTTGATCTAATTACACACTTCATTTCAATAAATGATAGACTCATAAATAATAATTTTAATTTTGAGTTAATTGTAGTTTGCTTAATTGTAGTTAGGTTAATTGTAGTTAAATAATTGTAGTTAGTTGGTTGTTTTATTAAATTAGTCATTGTTAAAAAGTATAAGGAAAGGTAAAATTGTTGATTAGAAGTAGGAGGAGAAGAAGTTGAAGGGTGGAGGGGAACTTTCACGGTTGCGTCAACCTTCGCCCTCAACGTTCCGCCGATCCAAAATCTTCTTCAGTCGCTCTCCAAACACACAACGGAAAGATTCAACTTCAAACCCATCAACTTTCCCGTCTTTCCCCAATAGAAGAAAAAGGAAACGCTTGGGAGAATCTGACTAATTAACCAACTTTAAGACAATAACTATAAACATTAAAAGAACTATAAGCATTAAAATAACATAAGCATTAAAAGAAAAATAAGCATTAAAGATATTTTAGTTATTTTAACCAATTTTGGTTCAATAGTGGAACTAACAATTACATTTAAGAACTCCAAATGGAGTTTGACCATTACCACAACACTTAACCTTTCCCGTATAAAGCCAAGCCAATTTAATGAATTATTCACAAAGTGAATAAATCATTCCCGCACGCCAATAAACGCACGAAACAACTCAAACAATTGGTCGGAGAAGGAAAGAAAATTAGCATTTGTTAAGTGCGAAAAAAGCCATTAAAGATAAACATAAAGTCATTTGAACAATCATTAGCTTTAAATGGGAAAAACAATCTGACCACTTTTTAGTGTTTAAAACAAATGAGAAAAAATTCAAAAACAGTAAAACTTAGCCATACATCAAAATCTAATAACTAATAGCTTTAATTATATTAATTATTAAAGAATAAAAAAAATATTTTGGGAGGAATTTTGAGTTTATGTAAATGAATTTATGTAAATTGTGAAAAATTTTGAATTTGTTTGGTTTTGTGTGAATTTGTGCAGCGGATTGATTTTGTCCGTTTTTAGGGTTTGGGTGAAAGAAAGAAAAAAAAATGGTTTGACATGAGTTATATTTTTTGTGTCTTTTAATCGCTGTTTTTCTATCCATTTTATTGATCTCTTGAGCAAGTGGGCTGTTGGTGATTAATTATTGACTTCCTTCGTCTTCCCTTTTATCTCCCTCAACTTATTGACTCTCTTTGACTTCAAAACAACAAGGGACCTTCAAATTCCATTAAATTTCCTACTGGGACCTTTTTAAGTATTTTAAGCGTAAACTTCTCTTTTATTTACAATTTCATCTGCTATTTATTTCTACTGGCTGGAAAAATCTCAAAGAAGTAAAAGGAGAAATAAACGTGATATTAAAGTTAAAAGGAATTATTAATTATTCAACGACGTGACTTTTTATAAAACAATTTGAGTCAACATTCGCGAATGTTCGAATATTCGCAAAAATCATTCATTTTGTTCAATCTAACTTACAATTTAAGCGGAAATTTAAATGTTTTAAAAATTGGTTAATTTAAAAATCTGTTTAAGTAAGAATTCAATTCTTAAAATTGGTTAAAATATTTGTTTTGAAAATTGGTTAATCAAAAATCTGTTTAAAAATCGTTTAATTTAAAAATCTGTTTAAAAATCGTTTAATTTAAAAATCTGTTTAAAAATTGTTTAATTTAAAAAGTGGTTAATATAAAAAATGGTTAAATGAAGTGACAATTGTGAAGAAGTTGTTAGTTTTTGGAGTTATTTGGAAAATCTCCGGTGATTTGAAAAGAAGGGAGAGGGAAAAGGTGAGAAAAATTAACTTTTGGGTTTTTGGGCTTTTTCCTTGGGCTTTAACTTGGGGGATTTGAAGAAGTGTGAAATGGGCAGTTTGGGGATAATTTTAGCTTGAAGGTTTCTCTTTGGAATTTACTCTTCACTTATGATGGATTTATTTAACATTTTTCAACCAGCCGAGTTTTTCTTCTACGAATAGGCCAAAACTCTCTTTCAACCCGATTTATACACAAATCATCATTTTAGTTTCTTCGTGTGTGTTAAAGCCTTAACTTTAACACAAAACAAGGCAAATAAATGAGTTTTCTTGAGAATCTCCCTTTATTTGAGTTTACAAAAAGGGATTTTATATATTTCATGAAAATCGATAATAATTAATAATTTATTGTCCGAAATTTAAATAATGCGAATGATTTATTGAATTTAGCTTTCTCTAGAAAATATTTAATGAATCTTACCATTATTGTAGTCAAAAAAATCAAGTTTTCGACTAAAGTAAGTGATTAATTATAATTTTGCTAAATTTCATTATTTTTATTAAAAAAATTTAATAAAGTAAAATTGAACTTTTCCAATAATGTGAATTTCTCCGATGTGAATTTTTTCAATAAATGCGAATTTCCCAATAAAGATGAATTTTTCCGTTTTCCTATAAATGGAACAATTTGTTTAAGTCGGAATTTTTATATGAAAAATTTATTTTGGCTGAATGTTTAATTTAAATAAAGAGAGTGGATTTCTTCTCCTAAGCGACATCAATGGATTTGGTGTGAAATATTTTGGGAAAGTGAAAAGTGGGTAGATTTAAAGAAGCCCGAAATCGGTTTAAATAAAAAGGGTTTTCGGTCGCGGGTCTTATAAATTTACCTTCCCTTTTGTTCAATAATCTTGTAGTTGAAATATCTTGGCCCAAATCCCATGGAAGTGCATTGAGGGATGATGTATGGCCAGACACGGGGAGCCTCCGTGTGCTCAAACCCGGAAAAATGAATCCGATCCCACAGAAGTTGAGTCCCTTTGTCATCTTTGGATGTTTTCTTTGTTTCTTCCCCTCACGGGTCAATTCACCAAAATTCTCAAATATCCACAGAGAGAAAAAAACTATCCCGAACACTCTTCTTCCCTTTTCACTACAAATACTCTTAACCTTTTAGGAAACTCACAGGGTTTCAATAAACACAGTTCAATGAACACAACCCGGGTTTTTTCCACAGAATTCCCGAATTCTCTAAACAATTTTATCTATACCATTTCTATAAATTCTATACTTTATCAATTGGCTCAATTTAGTTGTCAATTTAATTAATACTTTAATATTACTTTAATAATAGTTAAATAATTTGCAGTATTTAGCAATTTTCAGAATTTAGTAATTGGTAGAATTTAGTAATTTACTAAGAATTTTACATTATTTAACCAATTCTTAGTATTTCTATTAATTTTTGACAATTATGAATTGAGGGAATTAACCGATTCTCGGTATTTATTAAGTAGTGAAATAATTAATTAATTAATTAACTATCCATGTCGTTTTATATTATTTACCTAAATATGTGTATTTAAGTTCATATAGCTCGTATTTTATCTTCCCTAATTAGCGGCAGCGGCTTCTGATGAAAAATGAACAAAAGGGAAAATTATTTTGAATATCATTTGCCTTTATAATTCTTCACTCCATTGGAGTTCCATTGTGTTTGTACAATCCATGTAGTTTCATATATCAACCAATTTGCTCTGTATCACGTAACATTAAAGTGAGGATGATCAAAAGTTTATTTGCACTCAATGTGTACAAATGTTATACAAGGAAATACATAACTAGGAAATGTATCCATAATGTATACAGAATTAGATAATGAATACTAAAGGTAAATGTATACAAAATGTATAAATTATGATTGAACCTATACATAATGTATATTGTATACATAATGTAAATACACAACTGTGCATCATCCGTTTCAATGCATGAGATATAAGAGTTTAGCTATAGATTATATACTAGCTTACGTATATGTAGATTATGTATAGATTATATATTATACTTATGTAGATTATGTAGTTGGTTACATATATGCCATATATGTAACAGTCTAAATAGTTTAGTCCATTACATAATAGTTTATTCGGGTATATGAGTTTCCATTTAAAGTTGAGTCTATGTATTTTGGTTGTGTATGGCATTTCGGAAAGCTCCTCTCGAGTTCCTTAATTAAACAAATAGAGTCGTGTTAGAAATTATACATCGGGGCTTTGGAAGAGATGATTTCACAAACCTCACTCGATCCCATTGGATTATTCACAAAAGATCTCCGGAAACTGGGAATACAAATTCATACAAATTCAGAGTTTATTACAACCACAACTTTTACATAAACAATATCTCTACCTTTATACATAAACAAAATAATCATATTCTTACCATACATCTTTACATATACATAACATATAATATACATACATATCCATAATATAAATATAGGATATATATTCATACATCCATGTGGACCAAATACCATATTAGAATATTTTGTATATGTATAACCCTAATAGAGTTCGTTTTCTGTACAATGATAAATTCTTATTAATTAATATGATTTGTATTATTTATTGTATGAATTGATTTGAGAACAAATACAAGAATAATGAATTGTAAATTGTATAGAAATTATTTAAAAGCTAAAGTTTAAATATTTGAATTTCGTATTCGAATTTTGTATATGAATTTTGTATTTGAATTGTTGGCCATTGGGTGAATTTTGGTTTGAAGGAGAACTGGGAATTATGGGGGGAAACATTTGGGAAATATTTGGAATTTCCGCGGTCTCAATTGACCAGTTGAGAAAGGGAAAAGTTGTTTGGATTCTCCGGGCGTCCTCCAATGTATTTATCTCGCATACAAACAGAACAACTCGGGGAATCCGGGAGATACAAAGAGAATAATAATTCATCCCTTCTTTTATCATTCAAACCTTCATCTTTCTCTTTTACATCTGTCAGGAGTTCAAAAGTGACTCAAAGAGAAAACTTCTACTTAAATCAATACTTTTATTTCAAGTCATTTCCATTTTTTATTTAAATAATTTTATTACTTATTTTGTTTAAAATCTTAACAGATTCGACTATTGTTTACCCATGTATTTAATAATTCAACAGTAAGGACAATAACGGAAAATATTTACTGTGCTATATTAAATACAGTTAATTATAATTATCAATAAAATATTTTTGAATCTGAATTTATAATTAAAAAAGGTTAAAATATTCGTTTCATCTTTTTCTGAGCCTGAAGATTGGGAAATTAAAAGAGAACAAACAAAATTGATGGAAATTATGAATTTTATAGAGAAATTAATATGGGAATACCAAATATACCTATATATAGGAAGTTATATAGAAATTAATATAGAAAGAGAAAATTTTATATAGGAATTCGAATTCATATCGAACAATTCATATGGGAATTCGTATAGAGATTCATATAGAAATTTTATATGGGATTAATAAAGAGACTTTTGGAAATAAAGCCAATATGAAGTTAATATGGTATTATACTTTATAGGTAAATATGTTGATATTATGGCTGTATAGGAAAATATGGGAATTGGTTGTTTTAATAATAAAGTTTGGTTGTAATTGAGAAAGGATGGAAAATGGTTTTAAAAGTATATTGGAATTGTATGGGGACTGTGCATGGGGGAATTATTAAGTTTTTGAAATAGACCCACAGCACGCGAAATCTCCTTTTATGACTCCAAAGCCCAAGAGCTGCTCATCTATTCAAATTTCATTAGTTGTCTTGTGATGGGAAACAAAGGATTTCCCCACCCTTAATGTCACACCCACCAGGACGAGGGGAAAATTACAAATTATTGTTATTTCTTTTCTCCTGTTCAAATTATCACTAAAAGTAAATGGGATTCTCGACATCCACATTCTTTATTACTAAAAAATACGACAATTTTTAAAAATAATCATTTTGGATCAAATAAATACAAATTACAATTGAAGTTAGGTCAGGTTAGGTTAGATTAGGAAGGAGATTATTTGATTACAATTTTAGCTTCTTGACAATAATGTAGGAATTATCATGGAAATTAATGTAGAAATGAAGGCATTTAAAATTATTCTTATTTTATTAAAATGTCAATGTAATTATTAAATTAAAATTTTAAAATTAAAATTATCGTATATTAAATAATAGAACAATGGGGGTAGGTTCTTTACTAATAAATATTTTATTTTATTAGTAAAGATAAGAAAAACAAATATTGGATAATTTTGGTAATAAAAATGGCCCAATTTTATTGTTTGTCTTATGTTTTATTGTTTATGTAATGAATCAATAAGAAAGCATTTATTTAATTGCCTTGTATTGATGTCTCCATTAAGTTAAAGAAGAGTCTTGAAGAAATATTCATTGATTGTGCGTTAAAAATGAATGAAGATTGGCGAATGAAAACAAGGGGAAATTGTCAATTAGAACTCCCAAACTCCTCCTTTTCATTCCTTCTTCTTTTAATGGCCCAAGTTGTTCCTTGTTGATCCATATGAAATGAACATTTTTAATTCTCCCGGTTGTCTCAATGGCTTTTTAACGACCAATTTCCTCCTTTCACTATTTTTCTATTCTACTCACACTATTTTTCTATTTTCTTCCCCAACTTCGCTTTTAGTCGCTAAACAAAGCTTTTGTTTACAACACAAAACAGAGTGTTAAATCGCAAAACAGTTTTAAAGGAATTTCTTCATTAATTTTGAGTAAATCCAAAGACAATAAAAAAGTTAATAAAATCTGATTAATTGCAGAATTTAGAAGTTAATAAAGCGGGAATTTAAAATCTGATTAAGCGATTTAAAATCTAATAAAGGAATTTAAAATCCGATTAAGCGGAAATTTAAATTTTATAAACTGGGGATTTAAAGGTTAATAAAGCGGGAGTTAAAAATACAGATAAAGCGGGCAATTTAAAAAGTTAATAAAGGGAGCTATTTAAAGAGGGATAAAGAGGGAGAATTGAAAAAGATGCTAAAAATGTTTAAAGTGTTCATAAAAAGCAGGAGATTTTAAATTGAGATTCATGAGGTTCCTTTTATTCCCTTGTGGATTAAAAAGATGTTATGAAGGAACATATTAATAAATGTTGCAAAATTATGAATGCTGTATAATGTAAATGTTGCGAATGTTGTAAATGTTGTAAATGTTTCAAAATACAACGATACTGTTTAAAGTGTTGAGACGTTGAGAGACGTTTGAGCATAAGCAGTGAATTGTAAAGGCGGGAAATGTTGACATGAAGAATCCCCATTGGATTTTCTCATCTATTAATTCTACTTGTGTTTTGTCTTCTTTTGACCTCACGTTGCCTCAGTTCTTAAATTCCAAATCCCACTGAGCTCATTTATTAATCTTTCCTTGTTGAGAAGGACAGACATTAACAAATTATTTATTTTTACAGATGGCCCTCAACTTCAAAACAACCCAAACAAAACAATGTTCAACTTCAGCTAAATTATTCAACACGTTTCTTCTCAACAATAAAACCACAAGAAAATTAATTAATTAAAAATAAATAAATTAACTAAAATTTAAATAAATATATAAATCAACTAAAATTAAAGAAATTTACTAAAATTAAAATTAACTAAATTAACTACAATTAAAATTAACTAAGTTAATTACAATTAAAATGTGGATAAAAAATTAAATAAACAATGTCTGACGGAGTAACAGAAGAATTTCCAAATTGGTTTTCTGACCCTCAAGAACTTCGATGGTTCATCAGCTACATTAACGGGAGCGATGGGATTTTGCGGGAAGTTGAGGAATCGGAGAATGGGAGTTTATATCGGAATGAAACCATTGCCGGCGAACCCGTGGGTGTCACTTGGTCCGCCCTTCTTCTCCTCGTCTTTCCCCTCTTTACGGTTTTCGGGAACGTTTTGGTGATTATGAGCGTAAAACGGGAGCGGTCGCTGCAGAACGTGACGAATTACTTCATTGTGAGTTTGGCCGTGGCAGATCTCCTCGTTGCGTCAGGAGTCATGCCCTTCGCTGTCTACTTCATAGTAAGAAAACACTTTTACATTTACTCACAAACTTCCATTAACAGATCAAACAAATGAAAAACTCATGAATTTCTTTAAATTCCCTTTATTTATAAAATTCGGTGAAAATCGGTGAATTCGGTTAAATAGCCTAAATTCGGTTAAATTGATTAAATTCGATTAAAAGTCTAAATTCGGTTAAAAGCATGAATTCGATTAAATAGGCTAAATTGGTTAAAAGCCGAAATTTGGTTAAATAAGCTAAATTCGGATGAATTCAGTTAAATCGGATGAATTCGGTTAAATCGGACAATGTCGGTTAAATTCAAAAGATTCGGTCAAAATCGGGCAAATTCGGTTTATTTATTTATTCGAAGATTTCGGAGTAAATTAAGTAAATTGGGTTTTGGCGCATTAAGGTAAAGAATATAATTTAGTTAATTCGGAAATTCGGGTTTTTGAATGAGGAAAAAATAATTCAGTAAATTCGATTCCTCTTCCGTCCGGCGTAATTCAAAAAAAGTCCTGGGATTGAAAAAGAAAGAAAAAAGTTTGTAATTTAAGAAAAGTTCTTTTAATTTATTGAATAGAAAAAGTCGAACAAAAGGGAAAACACAAAGTTTGGATAAAAACTATTAAAAGCGGAGATTCAAACCTTAAGGTTTTTTTATCTAAATGCATTAATTCATTCAATCCAACTTCCAACTTTGCTGCTTTTCAATTCAAAAATTTCAATTGTAAGCAGAAAAATTTAACTTAAAGAAAATAAAACATTTCTCCTAAAATTCACATTTTTCCCAAATTCTCAATATTTTGAGTTTGACAAAATAGCAGACATTTTATTTATGCTAATTTATTGAAGCGATTTTAAGAGGAATTTCAAAACACTTCTATAAGAATGCAACGTGTTTCTCATTTCATTATTTATTTTTTCACACGCTTCACTTTTTTACAAAGAAATCCTTTGATTTTCCATAAAGGGAATATTTTCAATGCTTTCCCATTTTTCTATTCAATTTGACAAAGAAATGAATTTTGGATATAGCGGAATTTATCAATAGAAGAAAGGCGGGATTTTTAAAAAAGAAATCACGGGATTTGAAAAAGAGAAGGTGGGGTTTTTGAAAAACAGTTTTTTACAGATTTTGTTTGATATACTTACATAATGTAGAATTAGAAATAAACAGCATTTTTAATTTGATATGATTTATTCTAAATTGACGATAATTTACTGTTTTTGTGAATAATGAGAGTTTTTATGGGTTGAATTAAACATTAAATTATTTAGAATTCATTGACGTAGCTTTGGTTGATTTCAATAGGGAAGTTTGTAGAGTGATTTTTTTCCTTTACCTAACTTATAGCGAATATCTACGGAAGTGTTTGTGGAGTGTTTTTGGATTGATGATCAATCTCCGGTTTTTCCAAAGTTCCTTCCCTTTTGCCGGGTGACAAACGACTGGTTGGAATAACTCTTTTCATTCCAACTCCTTTATTTCCTATACAAAAACACGTGAGGAATTCATGAGATGTTTATGGTCACAAAAGTAATGGAATTGGAAAATGACCCAACTCCAAATTTACTTCCTTTTTATTCCATACGTCTTTTTACAACTAAATTCAAAAACAATTGTAAATATAATTTTCATTTAATATTAATAAACGAATAAAATCTTTTTCAAACAAAATGAAACTTTTATTTATTAATTCTAAAAAATTTATATTATATTATATTTAAATGAATAATTAATTATTATTTTAAAAACACAATTTACAAATTTTAACAATCATGATCATTTTTATATATAATATATTCATATCTTAATATGCAAATTTTTGCTAAATACAAATTTATTTAAATTTTACTAAAATGAATAGGTTTTGTATATTAAGGGAATTTTGTAAGGAATTTTGTATATTAAAGAGCGAGATCAATTGAAGTGATGATTTTAAAATGAAATTAAATTGAGCAAATTGTAATTGTGGAATCGTCGTGTTTCAGCCGTAGATTTCTCTTCATCATCTCTCGGTTGAATTGAATTCATTTTGACTCGTTTGTTTAATTGAGACTTCAATTCTATACAAATTATTCTTCAATCGTTTGGTCCTTTCTCCCCAACGCCTTTCCCAAGTTCCATGGAAGATTTATGTAAATGATTTATTCAACTTACTCTTCCACATTAATTGGATTACCAACAACTTTTATACAACTAAATTATTTAACTTTATTTAATTTATTCAACCAAATACGCAATAAATGTAATAAAAACAAAATTCTATTCAAATTCAGTTCACATTTCCTAATAATTAAATAATAATTTTCTGACAATTAAATTATAATTTTCCTATTGTTGTATTTACAATATTTATATAATGTGCATTTATTATATTTTTTAATAATAAGCCTAAGTATATATTCTAAAAAAAAGTATTTTTCAGTAAAACAAACTTTTATTAAAAAGTTGTCAACAACTCAAAAATAAAACTAAAATAATAAAAGCTTAAAGTTTATGAAAAGTTTACTAAACTTTTTTTGATGGAAATATTTTGTCTCAATATCATAAAGGGTTTTGTTGAAGTAGTTGAGTTTTAATGTTTTTTGTATCTCCGCTAGGGAACATTTATTTGACATGAATTGTTTTGGGTGAGTTTGAGTTTGTTTCTCCCTTTTTTGGAAATCCATTAAATGTTCAAATACTCCCACAGCTCTTTTCTCATCTCCCAACTCCTTTTGTTAACGACGGAAGAAAATGTAAAATCCTCTTCATGACATATCCAGAACATGGAATGGATCTTTAGTATTAAGTCTTTTAACAATGAAGTCACAATGATGAGGGCGAGGAAAATTGCCATACAAAATTCCGCATCTTCCCAACTTACTCATCCAGAGAGATCTCGTAAAGGAATTGCTAATTTGGAGTTCAAAGGTTTCCTCCTTCACTTACAACTTCAAAGCTCCGCAGGGGATTCAATTTGATTATAAAATGACATTCATCGGCTAAATTATAATATGCGAAAATGTATGGTATGTACATGTATGGTATAGTATCAGTATATGTACATGTATTATGTATGGTATGGTATATGAACCATTTTGGTACAAATAATAATAATATAATTATTCCCCAAGGTGTAATATCTTGTACTTAAATTTTGATTTGAATATTTTGAAATTTTGAATATTTTGAGATTTTGAGATTAAAATTTTCCCGGGCCTAAATTAAATATGGCGATGGATTTTCATATATTTAGAGAATGGAATATTTTTTCATGAACTCTTCGGGGTTGATCACAATTTTGTGGATTGGGAATAAAAAGGGAGTTTTTTCGCCCGGGTGATTTCGAATTCACCCAATTCCTCACACATGATGACATGAGAATTCATCTAATGGCTCAAGAACCAGCCGGGGAAAATTCTCATCTCTTTTTACGCACCTTTGAACACCAAATGAAGACTCCTTATATATCCAATCCAATATCACCGTATAAACCAAGTGTATATAAACTTTCCTATATCATCCCTCTACTTACTTAAATACACACCTATCCTAATATATGGTACATACAATAATGACACACTGTATATGTAGTATACACACATTTGTTATTTTATAGGTACGATGTATCATATTCATTATATGGAACAATGTGATAATAGCATATTGTTCAAAACCTTATGTTCATCATAAGAAATAAATATGATCCCAGATGATAAATACTCATATAATTTTATATATACATAGTGTATGAAAAAATGAGTAGATTAGTAAATAGTAGCAGTATGCATATGGTACTTAAAGTAAACTAATAGTTAATGTATATCAAGTGTATATAATGTATGTAGGATATGTATGTTATATGAAATATATGAATTTCTCCTGTATGAGAAATATGTATGTGAACATATAAGAGAATTCTCCCGAATGAGGAAATCATTTGGGAATAAAAGAGTCAATGGGTTGTAATGGAAAGGGAGGTGAAGCTCATGAATATAGATGAAAATTCAATACATTTTTTTATCTCTTTCTCCTCATTAATCTCATTAAGACAATCAGCCTGTCAAGATTCAAAACACCAATCGATCTTTGATCAAAATATAAAATATACTTTAATATAGGAATTTTATATAGTTTTAAAAGTTATTCTGATTTTAATACTGAAGTATGTTTTACTATATACAGGTATAACTATACCATATATTAATCTTCTATATTATCAATTTATCACTGTATTGGAGATCATAATAGAAAACCTTACAAAATCTTATGGAAAAATCTTATATAGGGAAATCCTATAAGAAAATTTTACAAAATTTTATAAGCAAATGTATGTTTAGTAAAAGGTTATAAGGAAAGTGTATGAAAATAAAATTGATGTAAAAGGATGTAAAAGAAGAGTCGCGATAAATCAAACTTAAGAGCGTTAATTGTAATTAATCTCGACAGTCATTGAATTAAGTTTGTTAAATGAGGACAAAGGGGGGGATTGGAGGTGAAGTGAAAAAGAGCTTTTAAAATGTTCCTTTCTTCATCCTTCTGTTCCTCCTTATTCAAATTCCCCTCCTTTAGTCCTTAAGGCTTTTTTCCTATCACCTGGAGCAGTTCAGATGTTCCAGGGACATCGAAGAAGAACACGATGGGGATAAATGGAGAAGATGAGGGAAATGAGTTTTCCAGCTAATTTATGTTGACTCGCTTAAAATCCTCATTTGACTCGCCAAATAACCGAGGAGGAGAAACCAACTCGAAACCAAAGGTTGGAAACCAAAGGTTGAAAGACGAAGGGAAAGACGAAGGCCAAACCGAGGTTTAAAGGCGAAATGTTCAAAAGGAGAGGAAAGCGAAGGAGTTGAATGGAAACCTCCCGGGCTTTTTGGTAGCCGGGCATTAGAGATTCCAATTTGTTTGGAGAACTGGGCGGGGTTTTCGGTATAAACTTGAAATCTGGAGAAATTAACTCACTTGACTCACAACCGTTTCTTGGACTCTCCGCCCTTTCCATTTCAAAACTAATTTTTCGTCGAACTGAAGATCTCTCGCAAAGATCTCTATTAAATCTCTATAAGATTTATATAAGATGTATCTATGTTTATAGCATTAGATCTTTCTGTCTGATCTCTCTATAAGATTACTCTATAAATTCTGCGTGATAAATGTGATAAATATCTATTTCCTATCTCTTTCGTATTAACTCAATAAGGGAGTGAATATATATATATGTATGGTTATATGGTATAGTTATTACATAGTGAATAAACTTAGATCTTTCCATTTCCATTTATAGTGTCTGAAGAGTCAATGGAGCAAAAGGAGAATATCTAATAATGAGGAATAAATGATTTCTCCTTTGATCTCTAACAATTATTTCATCCCATTTTATTACATTCATAGTTAAATTACTATACAAATGCCCTTCAAGATCAAATATCTTTATTCACAATCAATTTCACCATTGTAAATTTCATCAATGTAAATATAGATATATTCTATTTCACACTTTAATTAATTTGGGATTTAATTCAATACCAATACTATTCATTAGTTAAAGTTACTATCTACAAATGCAACGAATTTAATACTCATCGTATCATATTACAGGTAACGGTTACATATTACATGTTACGTTTCTCGGTTTTCTCTTTAAAGTGTTTAAATATTTCATTTAATGGCAGATTTAATTTATTTGATACTTTTTAATGTCCAAATGCTCTTAACATTTATTACAAATTGCCTTAATATAAAATTTATCATTGATTTACTGCCGAAGATAAGGAGAAGATTAAAGCCCATTCGTGTAAATTAAAATAAATTAAATATTTTTATATGAGAAGCTTATAATGTTATAATATGGAAAATGTAAGGAAAATATTTGGTGATATTTAGAGATATAAATTTATGAAATATCCGTCAGCAAATATATAAAATTATGTAAAAAAGTAGGAATAATAAAATTTCTATGAAGACAGTAAAATGGGTAAAATGAAGGGAATTATTATAAAATGAATATTTCTTATGCGAGTTGTTATTTGAGTTCTTCGTTCTCTTTGAGTTCTCTTTGGAGAGAGTGAATGTCTAAAGTGAGTGTAAAGAAAAGAAAAGGGTTCTGTATTTCTCCTTCTCTTTTCCTGAGGAGCTTTGGGTGGAGCGTTATAGGAATATAAATTGCCTCATATTTCACGTCCAAACTTAAAGAGCCAGCTGTTGAAAAAAGTGTTCATACGACGAGGGCCGAATTGAATCATAAAATAAAAATAAAATTAAAATAATTAAAATAATTACACAAATAAAAACTAATAAAATAATTACACAATTTTTAAAAAAAATCATTATTAAATAATATTTAGTTGTAAAGGGAAACGAAATCAGAATTTGGATTTTGAATCCCGGAGGTTAAAATTGAACACATTTGAAGAAAATGGATGAAAGTGGGAAGAAGTAATTTTCCGTGTTGATAAGGAAGACCTTCCGGGCGTGTCTTTTGATTCACCATGGTTCAATTTGGTGAATTTGGTGAAATTTAGTTCATTTGGTGAAATTCGGTGAAATTCGGTGAAATTTGGTGAATTCGGTAAAATTCGGTGCATTTGGTGAAATTCGGTGAATGTTCATCGTGGGGGGGGGGGGAGTTTGTGGGAATTTGCCATCAAATCTCTCATGATGTTGAAATGATGTCGGGGAGTTTGACCGAGGGAGAAATGAAGGAGATTCCTCACGATCCACACGAAGCACACGAAGGTCGAGAACGTGAACGTGGACGGGAACGTGAAGGAAGTGAAAGTGCTCTCTTTGAGATTACCAATTACCTCAATCACTTTCTTAATGTCCCGCTCACCTCACACTTTAATCACCCACTTCTTCCCCCAATCCAAAAATAATATTAATTCTTATGGTCTTACACTCCGGGCCAAATGACCCCAATGACATTTACTTTATTTCTATTCCTCCGTTTTCCTTCTTTGAAGAGAAAGCCCCGAAAAACCCATTACATTAACCCGAACCTAAAATACACAAAACTTCAATGTTTTTACAAGATATATCAAATTCAATATAATTAACATTATGTACCATATATACATACATATAATACAGATATATTTAATATGGGAAATTTGTATATATAGGAAATTTATATAGATAGAGAAAATTAACATTTACAGAATGTTAGACATTTAAAACTTGGCGGTTTTTGTAAATTGTAAGTTTAATGTTGTGAATCGTTAAAGAAAGTCTTTTGGGATCCTTTACATCGGAATTTGACAATTTGGGAAGGAATTTTGAAATTCCCGCGAGAGTCACGTGGGTTGTTTACTACGTGCCGTGCATTTAGTAAATTTACTTCAATTACTTCAATGGCGCGAAGTTCATAAAGTTAAATGTCGTGGACGGGAACGAGGTGGAGAAACGATGTTGGTTTTATTTGTAACGAGTTGTTGAGCAAAGACATTAAATAAGGTCGAATTTTTTATCATTTGGGAAATGAAGGGAAAGGAAAAAGGTCCATCATTTTTGATTATCAACTTCCATGTTTTAACGCCTGGTCATATTTTATAAATGTCTAGGATTTCGGATTTAATCCGCTTTTATTCAACGCCGGCTTTTCACACTTTTCATTTTTCCCATTCACAATAATGATAAGTTATGAGGGGAGATTTGGTTTATTTATTTGTTTTCAGCCCGAAATTGTTAATGAGATCTGCCCATCCTTCTTACAACCAATTTAAACACAAATCCTCCGATTCTTCACCGAACTCGGAACATCCGGACCGGAGAGAATTTGGGGCGGAAATTCCAATTTGGATACTTACAGTATTTTATTAAACATAAGTCTGATTCATTTAAAAGGAAATGGTCTAAAATTCACAATTTAAAATTCATAATTCAAAATTTTGCAAACAAAAAATTCGCAAGTGAAAAATTTGCAAAGGTCTCATTAATGAAAATTTGTTTTATTTAACTAAAAAGCAGCGAATTCCATAAAAAGTATAAAATCCTCCAAAAATGTTAAAAAGTATAGAAACCTATAAAAACTTTTGATTACCGTAAAAACGCATTAAATTGGAGAAATGGTTCTTAAATGAGCTTAAAAATTAAAATTGAGCAATCATAAACATTGGGTTTAAAAGGGAATAAAAAATGTGATGTGATGAAAATTCCGGATTTAACTTTTTGGGTTCTTATTAATTTTCTATTGGATGGGAGTGGAAGACGGGAATGAATTAAGAAAAAGGTCCTGGGTAAATAATAAGGAGAAAAAAAGAAAGATTTGTGCAATAAAAGAGGAACTGGAGGAATTTGGAAAGGCAATAGAAATGCAATTAAGGACAGAAAGGAAATGAATTGTTTTTCATCAAAAAATCCCCTTTAATCACTATAATAAAACTAACTAACTAAAAACATATTACATATACCATACCCATACTAAAACTTTCTCCATATTTATTTAATATGAAATTTTCTGATACTGATACATTACTGTATATATTTTATATATCATTATATTGATATTAATCTCTATAATAATATTAAAGACACATTTTGTGGACATCTGTCCATTTTTTTCCGTTAAAGTCGTTTTGTGCGGGGGTTGAATTTATTGTGCTTTTGATTAATGTGAGATTGATGTTGAGGAATTTGAGGATTTTTTGAGTTAATGAGGAGAAAGAAGTTTCTTAATCCATTTAATGAAACTTGATACTTTCCGAGAATCAACTCATTATTTGGAACAACTATTTAAAAACTTTGTTAATAATACAACCAACCTTGAGGCACTTCATACAAACTTTTACTTTTTATATACTCACTTAATACAACTACAAATATGAAGTAAAAGGAATCCTTATGAAACAAAATATAGCTTACCAAACTTTACAAAGCCATTAAATCATTATAAAATAATTTAGTATACAAGAATGATATATTGATATATACAGGGTGGGCCATAAGGATCTTTCTTTTTTATACAATTGTAAATTTAAAAAAGATACTTATGGCCCATCCTGTACATATAAAATGATATACCATATAAAGTTAAGTTATACGTTAAAGTTATATTTATTAATTTATTAAACATAATAAGCTAATAATAATAAGCAGCCGGATATTCCAAAAACTATTATCGTTTCTTAAAATATGTAATAATAAATATTATTTTTTAATTTTTAATTGGCGTTTATTTAATTTTAATTTGTGTTTATATTTTTATTATTAATTTGCAAGTTTATTTTTAATATTAATTACATGATGTATTAATAATTATAAAGCTTGTTTCTTTGTTTGAGTTTACAAAGGTGTAATAATGAAATTGTAACATTTTGATATTGGATTAATAAATATAAAGATGTTATAAAGTAGGTATATTAAGTATTAAGGGGATTTTTAATATTGTGAGTTTTAATTTCCTTCCAAGATTTGAGATGTAAGATGATCTGGGCCAAAGCGCATATTGAAATAAATTATCCTCGAATTACTCGCATGGATTTCCATGTGGAGCGGCGAAGGCCTCAAGTGCATTTGCTCCAATTTCCTTCAACTTCCAATCTCAAGAGTTGAAAAGAAATGGGAAAATGTGTAAAATGAGAACTGAGGTTAAGAAAGTAAAGAAAGGGAAAACATGTAAAGAACATCCAAAGTAGAAGTTAAAGGAATTTGCGAAATTACACCAAGGTTTGATTTCACTTTATTAAACTCAAATTCTCAACTTTCCACTCAACAAAAGGGAATTGAGATTTAACCAAGGAAGGAACCAAACAAGGAACCAAAGAATAGCTAAAAGAGTTTAAAAAGAGTTAAAAAGAGTGGAAAAGAATTTAAAAAAGTTTTACATGTTTTTTGTGCTCCAACAAGGAACTTTCCCATGTCGGTTAGTTTTCTCTCCTTAAATACAAAATGTCTTTTCATTAAATTGAGGCGTGGAATAAACGAAGGAAACTTTTTTAATATTAAAACCTGCAAAACTTCAAATTTGTGAAATTGAGAATTTCTTCTTTTAGTGTTCAATCAACCTACGCATTTTAAATTAATTAAAACTTACGCAACGTTTACAATTTGGGTTTTTTTAAACAACGCTGCAAAATGATAACTGTTAATATTTTAATGGAAATTATTTTATAAAATAATTTTGAATTAGATTAATATGCGGATTTAAAAAGTATTTTAATATTTATTAATTAATTTTTCCAAAAATTCTGTTTTGTGTTTTTTGATTTTTGGTATTCAAAATCTTGCGAGATATTTTGAATTTTTTGAATCCCCATTAGTGTTAAATTAAGTTAATTGGGAGGGTATGAATAGAAATAGCGGAATAAAAAAGACAAATGAAGTTCATTTGTCAAATTCCAATGAATTTATGATGTTGAATTTACGGTTGTTTTATTGAAATTTAATGGATTTCTCTCCTGATTGAGACCTCAAATTCCTTTTTATGTAAATTTGGGTTTTACGACCTAGGTTTTTTCCGTCCATAAATTGGGAATTAGGAGCTTGGAATATTTTGTGTAGTTGAATGACGCGACGGGGCGCAGAATGAGCCAAAACAATTTGTCAGAACAATTTGTATGAATAAAAATGTGTTGGTGGCATTGGGCCAGCCGCATCGGCCAATTTCCACCATCTACACGCGTCATCGGTTTATCTTTGAACATTAAATGTGAGCCTCATCATTATCGCTAAAACTCCTTATTTTACCTTATCTTCAACTCTCCAACTCCAAAAAAGTCCAAAAATCACAAACTCCGGAAATCACCAAAATCACAAACTCACAAAACTCAAATCCCGAAAACCCCGAAAATCAACTCTTTTTTTATTACCGGGAAAACCAAATCAATGCCAATTTAAGCAAAATAAAAAAATCTGAAAATTTTTCCAAATATTAACAACCAGGCACTTCAACTACTTATAAGTAAAAAAAATGCATAAAAATTTATATTTTATGATTAAATAAAATAATCAAATGGAATTAACTTTAATCTTAATTAAAAGTTAAATGCTAATAAAATTATTTTTATTTATTTTATTTTAATTATTGTAAGAATTTTAAGTTAAAGAAAGACGTAATTTAAAAAATGTGTTGAGTTGAAACGTGTGAATTTGTCTTTTTAACAAGATGATTTGAAGGGTCGAGTGAATTTGAACCTCAAAGACCTTTCCCAACTCTTCCCCGAAACCACAAAGTGACGTCAAGTGTTCTTTGAAAATCTTCTTCCAATTGATGCCCCTGTGGGATTTTCCTATTATTATCCTCATTTGAGAATTCGAGATCTTCAGATCTTCCAAAGACAAAGATCGACTTGAGCTCGAGAGAGAATTCAAGTCTTTTTGAACTTTGAATTCAAAAGTCTAAAGGGACAAAGACTTCATTAACATTCAAAAGATCTCCTGGTACAATAACAGCTCACGTTTGTGAAACATCTTACATTTAAACCTTATATTAACATTGTAAGTGTATTAAATAAGGTTTAACCTTAACCATACATACAATATACATACCATATTACATGTATTTATGGTATGTATATAGTATGTATATATCTGTACTTATGATATTTTTATGATATAAGTATGTATGGTGTGGTATGTATGATCTGGTGTTTAATAATAGAATGTTTAATAATGTCTAGTTAGTAAAATAGTAAAAAAGGAGTGACGTGTTTAATGTAATGGTTAATGTTCGGCTCTTTCGAGCTCTCTGTTGAATTTTGGATTTTATGGGGATGTTTATTGTCGGTGGGATATTTAGATTATGAAATGATCCATCTGGGAATTCCCTCATCATCACACCCCCAAAGGCCAAGAGAAGAAAATAGGAGAATTGAAATACAAACTGGAGCTTTTAATGGCTTTCAACCACACGTTCTTACATTGAACTACTCCACATTGGAAATATGTGCAAAATTATATGCCAAATGAGAACATCTTCAAAAATTCACAATCAAACGCACATTTAACGTTGTATCAAAAACCGCAATTTACACCTGGGGAAGATTTAATGACGTATATACAAAATTGATGCAGATAATGAACAAACGTTAATTTTGCACACTTTGCATTATATCCAACAATTATATTTTATTTCTAAAAAAATATGTTTAAATATTTTTATTTTTATTTTAAAGAAATAATAAACACGACATCATGATTATTTTAAGGATTTGTGCAAATTTTAAGCTTTTGAAAATTTTAAGTTTTTGCCAAGGATTTTGCAAATTTTAGGTTCTTGCAAGAAAATTGAATTTGATAAAGTTGTTGATGAAATTTATTGAATTGGGGAGGAATTTGGGCGTGAGAGTCAATTTGGGAATTTGGATGAATTTCGTGTGGATTTGAAGGTTTTTGTTCATTTGGTTGATTTTGGTTTTTCTCATCTCCGGAGTTTGAGTTGAGAAATTCATTTCCTGAGATTTCTCTTTGGTCCCTCCGGGTCTTTTGCTCAACATGATGCAAATTAATCTCCTTCTGCCACAGTCCTTTAATTCACCAAATGTGAGTGGAAAATCTTTGAGAGCATTCGGAGCCAATTTCTCATCAACTTCAAATTCCACTTGATCGCCTTTTGCCCTCAAACTCACAGGAGAAAGTTGGGAAGATTAAAAGTCTTTTTTAAATGCTTACTGGCAAGATTACAAGATAAATTACATAGAACACCTTGAGGAATTGCAAAACTCCGACAAAAACTTTTAAACCACTTGTCAAACGCTCACTTAAACACTTTGGACTTATCTTACATAATATATCAAATACTCGTCATATATCACATAATATTATATTATATGGATATTATATAAGGATATTTTATATAAAATACATTTTTCATTCATATTTATAATGTCTGATATACTATTGATACTTGCATACTATGTACTATACATACTACTGTATTATATATGTCAGTATATATAGTAGGTATGGTATATTATATGTGTCCTATACATTTGTATGAATATATGAAAGTTATGTATAGTTGGTATAAAATTTGTAAAAGGAAGTTGATGTATAGGAAGGAAGTTCTTTTAATAAAATTTCCTATTTTCTTTTCTGGGGGTTAGGAAGTTTGAACTTTGGGGTCATTGTGGGAAAGTAATTTCAATTCCAGGTTTCAATTTGCTAAACTTTCCATCTTCGTTCCATAGAACTTGAATTCTTATCCAATTAATTCAACAATGTGGAATGGAACTTAAAATGTAATGTAATTCATACATAAAATGTTTTAATTCTCACTTAAATTTATTCACACCGTAATTTGGAAGATATTAAAAAGAAATTAAGAAGAAATTAAAATTATTAAGAATTACAATTTTGTAATTGAAATTATTGTAATTGAACTATTTAATTATTTAGTTAAGGATTTTTATGTGATTCGTTTTCATTTGTAAGGTGGATTTGATAAATAAAGAGATTTTGGTTGAAACGATTTGAAGTCAAAAATATTTGTTTGTAAACAAACTTCACTTTCTTTCACCAACCCTTTAAAAAAAGTTTTACAGTTCCGACGTCACCCTTCAAACACAAATTTCTCGACGTTTTAAAAGCCACTTTGGAAATTTGCTCTTTTTCGCTTCACAAACCTTCAAATTCCTTTTGACTCTTTTTATTATTTTAGCACGCAAATCAATCAGCTTAAAACCTCAGTTTTGTCAAAACATGTTTTTGATTCCGTTTTTAAAAATTGAGATTTTTAGCAAAATTGACACATTCAAAAATTGTCAAATCTTTTGTGAAATTTGAGTTGATTAACATTCCTATAAAATATACAAAATTTTGAAACTTTTAAAGATTCCGATTCATGCAATAAGAATACTATTAAAATAAGCATTATTTTGAATATTAAATTTAATTTATATATTATTATATTGGATTCGTAAAGAAAATTAATTGATAAAATTAATTTACTAATTCCAAATTCCAGATTTCTAATCGAGAGATTTTGAAATTTTAAAAATTGTCTCAAGGAGTTAAAAAGTGCGAAGTGGAGAAAAATGCGAATTGGATGAATTGAGGATTTTTTGGATTTCTGTCATCGAGTTTTGGATGAGTCGTAAATTAAAAATAAATCCAAGATTTTGAAATTTTGATCTTCAGTTCCCAAGTTTCCATATGTGGACCATTGGGAGAAGATTCAAATAAATCACCCAACATACCCAGAACATTCTTCATTTTCTCAAACCAAGAAGTCAAAAGATATTTCAAAAGGTTCAAAGGATACTTTTACAAAATCTTTACATCTTCCTTTCAAATACATGTAAAATCATAGAAACTTCATATTTTCATATATCTCATATATTTTATATTCATATGAAAAATTTCTCATATTTTCAAATATCTCATATGAATACTTCAAATAAATTTCTTTCCTTATTCATATCTTAGAATAGGTAAGTGTATAGGTAAATATATAAGTTTATGATATATGAATATACTAGATATAAACTATGTGTATGTATGTACCTAGGTATACATATGAAAGTGTATATAAGTAAAATTACCTACTATACCATGTATTATATTGGTATGAATATTTTTAGTATTTGAGTTTGTATAGATTTTTACATTAGGGATTTGCTACACGTGTATAAAATAATAAATTGTATGTAGAAACCCGGGTATTTTGAAATTCGAGTTTTGTGCATATGTTCCATAAATTTTATTTACTCCTCTCCGCATTTCTCGGGACGGAAAAAATCTTTTTTTATGAATACGTTTGAACTTGACGTTTTCCCCTTCCTAACCCACAATTTCCGGTTCAAACGGGGGGAATTGACTTTTATTGTAATCGGACCGAAACTGAAACTTTTCCTCCATCCATTTCCAACTCCTTTGAATTTGAACGGGAAGAGTTTTTGAAATTTCCTTGGGGCGTTTTTAACTCACTTTTAAGCTCCTGCGATAAATCCAAATTCCCCATTTCATCCACACACGAATATTCATTACCTGAACATACCTTGTCCATTTACTCAAATTTAACTCCCGGTTTTTTATTCCCTCGCAATTTTCCCAAAATTCTTCAAATGTCTTGTAATAAGTAGCAGAACGAAAAAACATCATTTTTTATTATTTTTATGGTCTAAAGACTTTTTTTTATTATAAATTGGAATTTATCACGCTAATTATCAATTTAAGTTAAAAATTATTAGACGATTTAAATTGAATTATTAAAACTGTAAAATAAAACTAAAATATTAAAACTAAAATAAAACAAAAGATTAAAACTGTAAAAAACAAATTATTAAAATTGTATAATAAAGATTAAAATCAAATAAATTATTAAAAAAATTTAAATATGTTTAAATTTATTATAATAAATTTGTGATAAAAAGAATATTTAAATGAGAATTGACATTGTGAAAATTTGAAGGTTGTCGTTTTAAGAGTTAGGGTGGGGTGGGGATTTTATTTCATTCGATATTTTAAAGTCATCTGAGTCTGAATTGGGTGGGAGTTGAGTGGGGGAAAAACTTATTTCATTATTCCTCTTTTCAAAAGGGAAATTGGGGAGAAATGGAGTGGAAAAGTAGAAGGAATTTTTCTCTGCTCCTCCATTTGTCACGGGGAAGAGAAAAAAGGGAGAATTTCCTCCTTTCTGAATAACTACATTTTTAAGTAACTTGGACGAGGACGAGGAAAAGACGGCCAAAAGTCTGAGAGACGGATGGAATGCAAAACACCAAATACACCCAAGAACTTAAAACTTTCACAACTAAGTCTTATAGGTATATTACCTTTAAAATTCCTATAAACTACTTTAAAGTTTTAGTCAACTTTCTTAAGCTCATTTAACCATATTTAACAAACCTGTTAAATATTCAATACATATATACCATATAGGTACACCATATACTGTATACAGTATACATACTATACATATAATCTAAATGCAAATGTTTAAACTTTATGTTTAAATATTGCACCATTGGTTAAGTATTGGGTTTAAACATGTAGAGTTAAAAACAATAAATATACAAAGTGTTTACAAAAAATATCCCAAAGAGGACAAAAATTACATGGAGTAAATTGAACGTGCATAAATGTGGTACGTGTTATGTTAAGAATTTTAAACTGTTTTAGGACCTGAATGGAATTTAAAAATCCCGCCTGGATATTTATTTCGGCTTCATTTAGCGCAGAGATGAGGTTGGGAGGGTTTTCGAAAACGAAGCACAATTTGAATAGGAATTTTGTGGAAGTGAAGAGAGAAGAGACGGAAGTGAAGGGAAATGGAGTAAATTGGTTTTAAATTTCTAATAAGAAAAGAACTGGAGAGGAAGGCGGGAAATTCCCAAAGGTCATCAAATTAACGTTTTTCGTGTTGGGAAACTCACAATTTAATTAAATTCCTGGTTAAAACTTTGATTTGGACAAATGACGAATTTCTTAGGTGGAAAAATCAACAAAGATACAACAAAGTTATATTTCTTATAACAATTCAGTATATAAATACAACATAGGTAACGTTCTTAAAAGGACACACTGTGCATAAATACATATAGGTAATAATGTATATATTATCTTTTATCTTAATATATGGCTAAAAGTAGCGCTTTAAGAAATCTCGTAAAGTATGACAATAAATATTTACACCCGCGAAGTATAAAAACCCTAATAAAATAAAACGTAGTGCTACAGTTTATTTATTTATATTTTTACTTTATTCAAATGTGTCTTATTTCAAAGATTTTCTGTCGCATGATTTATACTTGATAAATATTAGTAGTAAAAGAATTTTATATAAGATTATATAAAAAAATTCTATAAAATATTCTCCTATATAGAAATTTTCTATAATAATATTTTCATATATAAAAATGTCCTATAAAACTATATTTTATATTCATATACGACACTTTTAGATTTATTTTGTGACCATAAAAGAAATCACATGAAGAAATATGAAGGAAATTTGAAAAGGAGAAAATCACGTTGATGATTTTTTTCAGTGGTTTTCTTCATCTTTATGTTTTCTCATTCAATTGTAAGTTTGGAGGTTTTTGGTGATTTGCGATTTGTTGGGGTTTTTTGTATAAGAAGGTTTAAGGATTGGACATTTGATGATGGTGGGAGCTGAATGGGGAAATAACCTATAAAGGAAAGTGAAAAAGTCTTGTTAAGAAGATGAGGAATTTTCTTTGATGAGCAGAGCTGAGCATTTGTGGGGAAATTTATTTCCTCCATTTCCCTCTCCCTTTTTTCCACATCTTTCCCCCAATGGATTCCCATGAATTCGCCAAGATCCATTCAACAACAAATGAGGAACTTCGATCGTATCAAAATATTTAGAGAGGTTTGGAAGGAAAAGTCGAGCACTATTTGAATATTTCAATTTTCATTCTTCGCTCCTTCAGACTTCGTCTCAAGGAGGGAAATTCAAAGAATTCACTTGATTGAACATTCAAGAAACCTTCAAAATTAATCCAAATAAGTAAATGCTTTAATTAAAATTTTGCAAATTTATGGACAATCAAAGATTCCTTACAAAATCATTAAATTTACCAAACTTTAAAAATGGCGGTAAATTTTAAACTAATTGAATTTGGTCGAATTTTTAAACTTAATTTAGTAGACATTTTAAAGATTAATTTGGTGGAAATTTTAAATTTTGATTTGGTGAGAAATTTTAAAACTTGCGATAACTTGGGGAGAATTGTGAATTTTTTTAATAATTAGTTAAAAGTTCAAAATTTAATTTTGATGTAAATTTGAAAGTTTTTGGTAGACTTTTAGGTCCAGGTTTTTTTGGGGAGTGAAGGAGAAAAGAAAGAGGAAATGGCGTGTAATGAATTAAAGGAGAAATCCTCGGTTTGGATCCTTCCCTTTGATTTACAGCGGGGCTTTAAAAAGTTTAAGAAGCGAAATTAATCTGGGTGAAGGAGATAGGAAGAAGGCAATTTCATCGAAGGATTATTCTTTTATTCCTCCCACCATTTCCAACAAATTCACCCAGAAAAATTCCATTTGTTTACCCCAAAACCCCAAAACCAATAATCTCCTCTACTCAATTACAAAAAACCCATTGATGAGGATTTTTAAACTTCAACTCTTGTTTTTATTTCACAAAACTCACCCAATTTATTTAACGAATCGCAATTTACATCGCACTTAATGACGAATTTCATCAATCAATAATCATTCATGAATCAAATAATGAATCAATAAAAAGATCGATAATTGGTCAAAAGATAACGATGGTCATAAATTAAATAAATTGCAATGTTTTTCATGTTTAAAATACGATTTTTCTAAGGGGGATTTAACAGGTGAAGGTTTTTTATCTTAGAAGGTAAATGAAGTGAAAGTAAAAGGAATTTAAAGCAAAAAAGAATTTTTCTGTTGCGGATTTTCAATTTGGTTCAAGTAAGCTCTTTTTGATTAAAACCATTTAAGATTTTTTATTTCACCTTAAATATTTCAACTTCAAATGTTTATTTTAAAAGTTTTGATTCCTTCCCATTTCGCCATTTTGATAAAAAATTTCAATTCATTGAACTTGATCTGATATAAATTCATATCTAAAATACGATTGGCCATACAAGTCTATATAATAACACGCGCAAAATATACCATATTATATATACACCCTATGTATCGTATATGTATCAGATAGGAAATTCCAGAGTATAGAAAGTATAAGGAATTTATATTGTCATTATATTTATGAGTTTTATGTTGAATTTTCTCTTGAATTTGATGTTGAATTTTATATGAATTTTATGTGAAATTTTGGTATAAAATTTCCATTGGCTTAATGCATTAAATGAAATTGAATGAAATTGTTGATGTGAAAGTGGTTGGATAATTTATGTTGTGAAATTGTTGTAGTTTTGTGAATGGATTTGATGAAGAGGAATAACAACTTGCATGGTCATTAACTTCACTTCTTTTGTGACTTTGACTCTCCGATCTCCACTTTATAGAACGAAGAGGGCGATTAGGAAAAGACGACCGGCTTCCGGCAATCCGAAAAGACCAATTAACCCTTCACCGACAGCCCATTTAACCCGTCACACTACCCATACACTCACCATATATTCCCCATACACTCCACATATATTCCACCATACAGTCACCACATATTTCCCAATACACCCACCATACATTCCCCAATACGCCCACCATACATTCCCCATACACCCACAATGAGCAAAATCGTTAATCTTTAAAACCCATTCAAACTACCCTAAATACCTACACTAACTACATATATAAGAATTTTAATGGTTCATATAAATTAAAAAGTGAACAAAACTGACATATTTAATTATACAATTTTAATAAAATGAATATTTAAAAAAATATGACTAGAAAAACATACATTTTAAATACTAGATATACAGGGTGGGCCATAAGTATCTTTCTTTTTTAAATATAAAATCGTATAAAAAGAAAGATACTTATGGCCCACCCTGTATAAATATAAGGTTTTTTCAATTAAAGCGTGAATTTCTGAAAGGTTCTTTTAGTTCTTTGTTCATTTGTGGGGAAGGATTTGAAAGTAATTAAAAGTTGTTCTTTGGATAAAATGGAATTTGAAGAAAGGCGATAAATTTTAAAGGTTTCTTTACACACTTGGGGAAATATTTAATATCAAACATCCAGAAATTCACATCTCGTCAACTTTGACCGTTAGGAAGTTTTTGGATCGAAATAAATTATACCCCTCTGTCACTTCATCTCCCAAGACTCAACAAATTTCATTATCAAACAAGTCCCAAAATACACAAACACACACCAAACTTACACAACTTCAAATTCAGAGGAGAAAGAATTGAGTTGGAATATATACGCACAAAGCTCGAATGAACAAAACACGCAATGTTAAGTATATCCCATATATTACCTGTATTATAAAATAACCAGTGTGAAAAAACCTATCATTTTAATACTTTTTTCCATCCTATACTTACTAATATAATATTGATATCTTTCTTATAAATACAAAAAAAGACTTTTATTAATGAGTAAAATCCTAATTTTTAATTAAATTATAATTAAAATTATAATTAAAGTAATTTTACAAATTTTGTCTTAAAGTTAAATGAAAATTTTAATTTTAATTTAATTATACTAATCTTACTAATTTTTACTAGATATTCCATAGCCCCGTTGAAAGTACAATGAATTTAAAATTGTGGTGATTAATTAAATTCTTAATTAAATAGGAAGTTAAATGATTTTTTTTATTTTTGAAAATTTTGGTATTTAAATGTCCATTAAATTCCCTAAATGTTCATTTGATGAGGGGAGGAAGCATCTGGAGGATAATTGCGGATATGATGGGAGTGATGGTGGTTTGTGTACTCATATTGATCGCCGTCCCAGACAGAATATGAAGAAATAACAAAAAGGGTTTTGAGCTCCTTTGATGGTCCGGGTAATCTGGGCGATGAAAAATCGTGTTTACCTGACTCCTCCAAACGCCCGGGTTTTCTTCCCAAGAGGGGATTTGGCCTTATCTCATCCACTTGCACACATAATCAATCTCACCTGATCAAACTCAAAATATATTATTTAGCAATTATTTGAAAAATCATTCATTCTTTATGCCAAATTCAGAAATTCACTTGAATAGAAAAATACACTCAATTCAATAAAATCTTAAAAAACCAATATCAATTTATTATTTATTGTTATTTAATTTCGGTGTTCACTACTATTAAATTGCAAAATTCACTAATATTAAATTGCAAAATTCACTAATATTAAATTGCAAAATTCACTAATATTAAATTGCAAAATTCACTAATATTAAAT
>JAQGBZ010000551.1:0-33109 GCA_034687125.1 Neelides folsomi
GAAAACACAAGAGATATTCATAAGAGAAAAATTAAATAAACGCCCTGTCCAAATCCAGAGCATAGTCCCCTGTATATCCTAAAATGCCATTTCATACATACCTACTTTATAAATATCTTACTTCATTCATTAAAAACTGTGTTAGATGAAACATCATTACACAGTGAATTCTTACTAGCTTTTCAGCATTCATTGGTATCTCATTGTTTTGCGTATTTGTCAGTGTATTCAGCATCAGCACAACAGTTTATTTTGTAAACTTTTTGTAAACTTAAATCAATAATGTGTCGGTACTGTCGGTTAATCAGAAATGAATGAACTTGTGAACATTAAAGCAAGTATATTTATTCCGCCGATTGATTGCCAATACCCTAAAACATTCTTGTTCAATTTTATTCAACATTTTAGATAAAGAATAACCCAGTGAAAAACTATTGAGGCAAATAAACATTGGTCGTGGCATGGATATGATACGTATCATTGTTGTAAGTATTTGTAGTTATATACTTATTTGAGTTTGAGCAGAATTGGAAATGAACATTGCTACTTCGAAAAAAGCACGTACTGTTGTTCAATGTTATATCACCCAAATTCATTCCATTAAAATACAACTTCCAATTACTTCAAATGATTAAACAAACTTTAAAACAACTAAAATACGATGTGATGTTTATTCGGTTCTGTAATTTATACTTACATATTCTAGTACTGTGGAATTATCAACCGTTTGTGTGCATATGAATTAGTGTGAACATTAAGTATTCGAAAAGTGTAAACTACTTAAAATGATTATCAATATTAATTTATTTAACAAAGGAAAAGTTTTATCGGAAAGCCTTGATGTAACGTACTTATTATATTTTATGATATCATAGATAATCATAGCCATTTTGATTTTTTCCTTATATTTTCTATAAAATTGAATTAACGTAACATACAAGTCTAATTGTAATTGTATACGAAATTCAATTAATTATACTTATCTAGGTATATTTTACTTGTACTTAATATTTGATGTTAGATGCTTATTTAATATATAGTAAAGCTCTTATGGTATTACTAAGTATATTTGTAATATATTGTTACTTTATTACATTAGAGCAATTAATGTAAATAATACTGTATAAAAAGTTGGACTTACTACCTATACTTTTGTCATACGTGATTTAATTTATGAAACAGTCAACTCACCATCAGTCAAAAGCGTAAAACAAGATAAAAATTCATACCAATCAACTTTAAGTGAACTTTAAGTGTTTAAATAATTAAGTATGTAAACGATATTTATAGTATGTATACAGACAGATATTACGTATACATACTTGTATTGTACTTATAGAGAATTTCGTTTTTTACATAAAAGTAAATTATACATTAAATTGATATGTAGAACAATATTTGACATATAAAAAGATTTTCTAATATTAAAAACGAAGGAATTTTTTGAATAATCACATGTTCCGTAATACAGGGTGGGCCCGAGGTCGAGGCGTTTTTTAAATCAATCATAACTTTAAGATGGTTAATGATAAAAAACTATTCCGATCTGAGTCCCCTCGATTTCTTCATCATGGGTCATGTCAAAGAAATAGTCTACTCTGGTTGAATTGAAAGAGGCTATTAACCAAAAGCATTCGCAGAAAGTCCGGTTGCTATGTGCAAAAGAGGATGCTATTCAACCAAATGTTGGTTTCAGTGATGTATAAAAGTAAATAAGGCTTAATTGATGAATTTAAGGTTTTAATTGTATTATACGCAGAGATGTTCCGTTCACAGGGAACGTTCCTCGGGAACCATCAAATAATTAATTACAGTTTAAAGTCTACCAACAATAAAATATAAATATAGATGGACATTTTAACGTGGTACCAAATATAAATAAATCGGTTTGATTCATGAATAATACACTGAAATTATTTCAAATCATTTTGCTTAATAATAATTTTTGCTAAAATGCCTCCTGCAAAATCTCCAATTTATAATCATTTTGTAACTAGCGAGCCTTCAAAGAAAAATGCCAAATCTGATAAGCCCAGTTATAAATGCAAATATTGTAAAGCAATTTTCTTTAAAAATGCAACTAAAATGGCCAATTACATTATAAAATGTTTGCATGCAACTCTAGAAGCTTTAGAACAAGCAAAATAAAACAAAAGAATTTCAAAAAATGTTCAGTCTTCTCAAAAGTTTGTCACAATCGGAAATGAGACAAATCCTTCAGACGGAATATCTACAATTTCTAAAAGTAGCGGTGGAAATTCGATTTCTTGTTTTGCTGATAGAATGGACACTACATCACAAGTTAGTGAAATATATTTATCAGACCAATAAAATAATTTAATTTTCAATAATTTCATATATATATTTATGATGTAACAAATATAAATGTTAAAATGATTTTGACTTTTAACTCATAGAATGACATAATTAATTAAGATACTTTATATATCTCTTGTTAATTATAAATTATAATTAATAAAAATGCTAAATTATTATTAAAGAAGACATTTAATGGCACATTATTGATATGTAATGCGCATGTGATGGTTCCCATTCTGATAGCTTCCAGGGAACGTCCCCCAGGAACGTTCCTGGGGGACGTTCCCATCTTTGGCACATCTCTGATTATACGACATATAAGGTATACAAACGGTATGCCTGCCAATTTTAATGAAATTCGGTTACTAAATACAAAAGATATCATTCGTTAAAAATACGCCTCGACCTCTGGCCCACCCTGTACATAATGCATATTGTTATAGATTTATTTCTTAAGTAATCTAATGACCAATTTAAAATGATCTGACATGACGTGCAAAAATGAAATCAAATAAAAAAATCAATTAACTCAAGTCACATATCCACTTTCATTAATTTCGCCTGTGCTTAAAAACGATGCAGCTCTCCTTATACATAATATAAATTCAAATCAATGAAAAAATAGTTAAAAATTTTAGGGTCTTTTAAGAGCTACTTCTGATGTATTAGAGCTTGCCGATGCCTGAGTATGACTATTCATCTATGACTAATATATGTATTACTTACGTCCCTATAGGTATAGGGTTTTAAAAAAGCATATAGATTTATAGGAGATCTTCCATTCTGTTCAAAAGACAGTTCAAGGTATTATCCTTATTATGTAGAAGATTCTTAAATCAATTTTTACAGAAATAATAAACGTATTATTAAATGTGATTTTATAAACATTTTACATTTAATACAAAGTTTCTGATTCAACAAATGTTTTTGTGGAATTTTTTAAAATATTTGAAAAAAGATAAACAAAATATATAGTAAATGGATAAATGAATGCAGAGAGCAAAGATGATTTCCATTAACTTCATTGTTTCCGATTGAATTGAATTAAGGCATACTATGAAATTCCATATTTAGCATCACCCTTTTATTGTATATGGGAGCGAGGCTAGCGAAAGTGTTACCTGAGCGTTGGTATTTGTCCAAATGTATTAACTTTGTCTTTCCCCTTAACATTATTTATAAAAGGGTTTATGACATTGACGCCGAGGGTTGGGACGAAAGGAGTTTGAAAAGTAGCAATAAGCATTGTTCACTTTATTAACAGTCCTCGTCAATCAAGGAAACTTACGCTACCTCATTGTCCTTCTCAACTCCTCACGCATTTACTTTGCCCGTTCAACCATTAAAGGTTTTTTTATACTGATTTTACAAGTTTATTTATACCATTATTACATTTCCTGTATTAAAATTAAAATTCACTTAATTTAAACTTAAATTATATGAATTGGAAATTTAATTTCCTCAATAGTAAAATTAATTAATATGGGAATATTTTCTATAACATGATTAGCTTTTATAATAAATATATTTTAGATTTAATTCATCATTTACTATACACTGTATATTATTTAATATTAATTACATGATAATTTTAATTATGTAAAAATTTAGTTTTAAAAAATAATTAAGATTGTTTTTAAAAACTTACAAAAATCTTTTCAAATAATAATTTGCTAATTGTATGTATTATTGTTGTAAATTAAGCAATATTTCAAACATAAGCCATCGTTTTAATTTTTGCCATTTATTATTATAGCCATTTTGTTCCAAATTTTGAAAATGTAAATAATATGTTTATTGTAAAGCAAATATGGTATTTTCAGATGTTAAAAAATTATTATTTATAGAAATTCCCATTGTATATTCATTTGTATGTTAAATATGCTAGGTATAGTCATTTTATCCACCATATACTTTAAATCTGTTATAATGAATGTTAATACGTATGTATAATAATTATTGTAACTCATTAATTACCATTAATAAATATTTTATTGGTAGTATGCAAATCTATGAATACTGAATTGCTACTTAAGAATGTTTTAATATTTGATGTCATTGATATGCGATTACTTACTTTAATGACAATAATAATTGACATTATGCTAAGGAAGAGATGTGAAATATTACTGTTCAATGGTTATTTTTAAAGTCAGGAATATTTAGCCATGTTTTAATTTCTAGATTTAATGTATGCTATTGTTTAAATTACTTGTATGTAATATTGTAAATTACATATTATCCTCCATTATATTTTTAATCTTTTAATCTTCAGTTAAATCAGTTAAAACATGTGTAATGAATATAGACAATAACTTTTTTCAGGATCTTCATAATTGAGGGGGAGACGTGAAAACTGGAGACCATTTTTAATGCCTTGCAAATATTCTGAGAAAAAATAAAAGGTAAAAATTCTATGGAATGGGTTTTCCATGAAACATTTTAATTACCTTTACAATTGACCCTATTAGCTTTTTAATATCTTCCAATTTAATCCTCACTCAGCTTTTATGGGGATTAGTTGAAATTACATATAAATTATACAGAGAGACGGATTAGATAAACTATGAGCAATTTGTCAATTTAATATTTATAACAATAGTTTTACTCAGAATCGGTTAGTAGAAATCAAACATAATTATTCATATGAAATGAACAGAAATCAGTAACAAACATGTATGTTTGCACTTTGATTCTTCATATTTATGTATTCATACTTTTTATATATTACATACTTTAAAGTCGAAATTGATGTAGTAGTATATCTGTCAGTATCTGTCAGTATCACTTTAAATTGCTCAAATTAAACAGATAACATTGAACATTTAAATCAACAATTAATGGTAGTTACAATATTAGAGGAAATACCGACAATTATTTAAAAATATACACAACACGACCCAATAGATTTTAAAAGAAATGTTCTTGTAAGTTTTTGTTATATGCAATATTGATCCATTGATCATAAATAGGTACATAGGATCTTAATATGTAGGTACTGATACATACCTAAATACCTACTAACATATGCTGTAGTAAGTAAGCTATATTTATATAACACATAGGTAGATATCGATATCAATATAATATTGTTGTAAAATTGAATATTGGATCAGTCATCACTTGATAAAGCCAATAATAAGAAAATTATGAATAAGAAATGAGAATTAAACACAACTGAACAGATATAACAATGTGATGTACGATTACTTTTTACATGTCTAACGTCTAGCTGACTACTCAGACGAATTCAATTAAAATTGTGGATGTCAAACTCATACAAATATTTGATAGCAAATGTCGAAGTGCCGACACATTTAGATAGATTAAGTCAACAAAATCCATTATTTCGATATTCGATTAATAGAACGAATAATAAAATAATTAGAATAATACGATATGACGCTATAAGTATATCTGATACGATATTTACATTTAGGCCACGAAAAGTATTATTTTTTTATGAAAATGCAAAATGTTGTGGCATTGATCTTTTGATGCAAAAGATAAAGATACTTATTAGAATGTGTGTACATAATTGGAATTTCCAACAATGGAAAAACTTAACTGATAATTTAATAGTAAATTCATTAAATAATCGGGAAAATACTTTTCAGTGGCAATTACATCAATCAGTATATTGCATGATCAAATAATTAGATGAAAGTTTCGTTAAAGTTTAATTTTAAACTTTTTCTTGTGTTTCAGACAAAGTCACAATGGCGAAAGGATCAAATTCGGTAAATAATATACGTTTACTATTTTATTCATTATTAAATGCATAAGCCATACCATACCATATGCCTCTATAAAAAATACATTATTAAAATTATGTATAATTTATGTTTGTATTCAAACATCTTTACTTTATTTTGAGTCATTTAAATGTACCTTTTATCTATATAAAAAAGTCAATGATATTGCTTGGTTTTTTATATTTTAAACGACCACAAGTTTTGGTTTATGTATATTACATACATATGTAAAGTAACATACACAGGCACATACACCATGAGTTTATTACACATTTATGTAGATATAGCTTACCCATATTAAATATGTAGGTTTTATACTTATTAAGTTCAGTATAAATATAATACAATGAACTTCAATTTTGCATTAAACATAAAAATGCAAAATTGTAATGACATATACACAATTAAATTTAAAAATCTCAGTCATTTCCTCTTTAACCTTTATTTCAACTTTAAAATCACATTTTATTGTGAAAATTATAATTCTACACGGATTTCCATTGCCATTATTAAATAATTTTGTTATTCACGACGTGATCTTGGAACGATTGAGCTAGTTATGAATGTAATAAATATGATTTATTACATAATAAATTCAAGCGTTTTTTTATTTTAAAAAATTCAACATATTATAATTAAAGTATTGCCATCATCTTAAAAATAATCTTTTTGAGGATCAACTCGGAAATTAAGGCTTAATTTAACTCTGTTAAATTTAAACAAGTCTAAAGTATTAAAAACCATACAACCATATTTTAATGGTATGAATAACTTTGCACATTTAGACTGTTGGTTTAAACTTTTATATTTAATCTCTACTATATCATTTTTAGTAACATCAAGTTTATATCTATAATTAATTACAAAAAAACATTTTTGTTTTAATTAAAAAATATGAAGATTTTATTTAATCAATGATGAATGTTCTTATTGAATATTCTAGGGTGATGAAAATGAACCATACGGAGTTGAAAACAAAGGATACGTAAATGAAGAAGGATTCGATAGCCAATTGTCAAAAAATGGTATATCTACAATCAGCGGTTCAGAAGCAGTCACTGTAAGATTTTATTTTATTGGTTTCTTACTAATATTAGCATTTCATATTGTAAGAATGTTTGATATATTACTAATAAACTATTAACGTAAAATGGGTATATATAAATTTTAAATCCCATTTCTAGTCATTAAATGCAAAATTCATCAATTTATGAATTTCCAATTAGATTGATGAACCGGAAGAAGTTCGTGAACAATGGGCCAAACCTATTGAATTCCTCCTTTCTTGTATTGCTATGTCCGTTGGTCTTGGAAATATTTGGAGGTTTCCGTTTACAGCTTTCGAAAATGGAGGTGGAGCATTTTTAATTCCTTACATTATTGTCCTTTTCTTCATTGGGAAGCCCATCTACTTTCTCGAATTGGTTAGTTCACTTCATTTTTAATTCCGTCTGGAGCCAAATTTAATGGAAAATTGATGTAAAAATACTTGGATTATATTTATAGGCTATTGGACAGTTTTCTTCTTTTGGTCAAGTCAAAGTTTGGAGATGCGTACCTTTTTTTAAAGGTATGAATGTCAATTTTTATATTACTATTTGATGTTTTCAGGATTTTATAATATTTATTTTACTAGTTAATAATTATTATTTATTAATAATTATTAACTAGTTTTTAATTAGTTTTTAATATACTTGTAAAATAATTTTAGGAATTGGTTATGGATCAATGGTTGGAACAGCATGCGTGGTTTCCTATTATTGCTCCCTCATGGTACAGAATATTTTTTTATTCATAGGTGTATGATTAATGAAATTAATGATTTTAAATATAAATTTAAAATTTTTATATGTTAATTATTTTAGTAATAAATTATATTATAATAGAAATATTTTAATAAGCTTTCAATCAATTTAGCAATATATGTATTTGAGTTTTTAACTTGAATTTTTTGGTTTGAAAGGCTTTGACAGTCTTTTATTTCTTTGCGTCTTTCAATAAAACCCTTCCATGGGCTGATTGTAACGAAAAATGGGCTGGAGTAGGAAATTGCAATGGATCACAATTATCAGATTCCTTCTTAGAGGATAATGCAAAATCACTTCCAGAAGTTTATTTTGAGTTCGATTTTATTTCATTATAATTAATGCAATGTTTATCTTATCAATCGTTGGCTATGATTTGATTTTGGAATTTATGTTAATAATTATTGATTATAGAAATGAAGTACTGAAACAATATGACAATATCGATGATGGGATTGGAGCACCTGAATGGAGACTTACACTTTGTCTTCTCTTTTCTTGGATTGTTATTTTTGGAGCTCTTGTGAAGGGTGTGCAAAGTTCAGGAAAGGTTGCGTATTTCACTGCATTGTTTCCCTACGTGGTTCTCATAATCCTCCTCATCCGAGGTGTGACACTTCCTGGAGCTTGGACTGGAATCAAATACTTCATTGAGCCTCAATGGGGGGAAATTCTTAAGCCAAAGGTAAAACATTCAAAACATTTATTCTTGAATTGAATACATAATTAATTTTTTTTATTGATTTTACATAATTAATTATTTATGTATAAGTTTTTACATTTTTATTGACATATTTTTTAAATAATTTGTTTCTCAAAATGTTTTCTTTTAACATGTTATTTAATTATTAACTTTTATCATATTGTATTTAAGGTGTGGTACGCGGCAGTTGGACAGTGCTTTTTCTCCTTGTCTACTGGATTTGGTCCCATCATTATGTTTGCTTCTTACAATCCATTTAAGCACAACGTTTACAGGTTTGGAACTTGGATACGATATGGTTTAAACTTTAAAGTGTAGAACCGCGGCCGTAGAACTAATACATAATATTTTTACTTATTATGTACCTACTGCCTGGGCTCGCAATAGAATAGATTTTTTGGTTTGGATTTCCCTTCCTTTCCTTCCATTATTTCATTGTTATTTCATATTAGTTTATTTTACAAATGAAATGCAAGTCCAAACCAAAAAATCTATTTTATTGCAAGCCCAGGTAGTAATGTATAGAACATTAAGTTTATGACATATTGTTAATTTAGGGATGCGATGATCATTAGTTTGATGGATACATTTACGAGTTTGCTCGCCGGTTTTACCATTTTTGCTATTCTTGGTAATCTTGCTTACGAATTGGATGTTGAGATTGTAGCTGTTGCAAAGGCAGGACCAGGGCTTGCATTCATTTCATATCCAGACGCTATTTCAAAATTCGATTTTGTTCCTCAAGTAAGTTATGACAAATTGCTTATAAAAGTACAAGTATAATTTATATTCGCTCAGCAATTTTAATTAAATTTTTAAGGTGCTTAAAATTAAGGCAGGCGATTAAAATTTTCTTGTTAATTATTTTTATTAGTTGTTTGCTGTTTTATTCTTTTTGATGTTGTTTACTCTTGGAGTTGGAAGTGCTACATCTTTGGCTGGAGGAATCATCACAATTATTCATGATCAATGGCCAAAAATCCCAAGATGGCAAATTACAGGTCTTGTTTGTGGAAGTCTTTTCCTTGTTGGACTCATTTATGTCACTCCAGTAAGATACAAATTAATAATTACATTAAAATTATATGTTAAACAAACTAAAGTAATCGATTCCATTGTCTCATCTTGATGAATTATCTTTTATAGGGAGGTCAATTTATGCTCACACTTGTAGATTATTTCGGTGCTAACTTTGTCATCTACGTTATGGTAAGCTTACAAAAATATGATATAATTCTCAAATTAATTTTGCGCACTTGGATTAATATTTGTTTTTGAATTTCAGGCTACAGTTGAAGTTATCGGAATTGCTTGGGTTTATGGACTTAATAACATTTGTTTAGATATTGAATTTATGCTCGAAGTCAAAGTCAGTTGGTATTGGAAGGTAATTAGAAAAATAAAAATTGTGTTTATCAAATTTTATTTAATCTTAATCTTTATGTTAATTTTATTACACAAAATTATGATTATACTTTATTCCACAAACAAAAGTGCTGAGTTCAAAGTTCGCGGAAAAATTTTCCATAACAAATACAATTTTCCGCGAACTTTGAACTCAGCACTTTTGTTTGTGGAATAAAGTATAATTACTTTTAATTAATTGGCAATGTGTTTTAGTTTTGTTGGGGATTCTTTATTCCTGTCGGCCTCATAGTGATTTTGTTCTACAGTCTCATCACATCAGAAACTTTGACCCATAATAACGCGGGCTTTCCAGATATTGCTATTGGTAATGCCAATACGGTTGTTTAAGTCTTTAAGTTAATTATATAATAACAACGTTTCAAGCACAAATTTGAATGAATAATTTACCGCCTTTTCTTTCATAGCTTGTGGATGGATAATTTCAGCTATTGCGTTATCACTCTTACCAATTTGTGCAATTCATTCAATAAGGACAGTCAAAAAACCAATGTCATTTAAAGAAGTAAGATTAAATCAATTTAATTACAAATGTATTGGTTTCGATCATTTTTTAAATGATTTATATATTTTGTAGAAATTTTTTGAGACATTCAAACCAAAGTACTCCTGGGGACCTAAGTCAAAGAAAACAAGAAGAGAATGGGAAGAATTTAAAGCAAAAAGACAATAAACGTGCAGACTTCAATTTATATTTTAAATATACTTTTACAATCTTATAACTTATATTATAATATTCGTTATTATAAGTATTAATCATTTTCTTAACTAATTAATTGTTGCGATTTATTTATTCACTACAACTTTAAGATTCAATTATTCAGAAAATAAATACATTAAAAACGTTTTTAACACATAATGTTTATGTAATTTAAATACAATGATAACTTATTAATAAAAAATATTGAAATCTTTTGTTTTACAAAAATCATCCTTTAATTGTCAGTTTGTAGTGTTTATGGCATACCTACTTAAAAATCACATTTAAAAATATTATATAAATTACATGATTAATAGTTAATTCTACGTACTAATTGTAGAATATGAATAATACATTTTTAATAAATTAATTCATTCAAATATAATATTTTAAGGATTTAACCTGTATAACATTACACGGGTGGTTTCATACGTTGTATTATGTTAGTATCATAAAAATTTATTTACCTGTAGTTCAATTATTGCAAATAATTTTACTTAAATTAAACAGAGACTAGGGCAATAACCATTAGATGATAACCACATTATATTATACATACATAATATACATATGTAAATATAATAAAAATACATTTCCCATCATTATTGCTCATAAAAAATGACGAGCAAGTTGTTTGTAAAAAACATGTATAGGTGTTCCATTCAACCCTCGTAAAATGATTAATTGAATGGAATAATTTCTTGGGCGTTTTCCTATTTTCATTCAATGAATAAAATGACTAATATATTTCGATGATGATTAATATTTTAATATTATAGAAATCCCATTTACTCTAAAAAATTAAGTAACGAATACTCACATTAAGTAGATAAAGACTCATTCCGAATTAAACAATTCCCAAAGCTGTTCCCCCTATATTTCGTATTTTGTATATAAAATAGAATAATTACTTATATAATAATAATAATTAAATTAGCATTTAAACATTCGAGGAGTGCGTAATATGAATAAGATCCTTTATATTATCACACCCAGACAGTTTTTCATTCAATTATACACAGGTAAAATTCAAATTCGAAGAATCAAAGAACGTCATAAATTAGTGACATTAATATTGGAGTAATATAAATAGTTTGTATGCAAATTAGAGAGTTGACGTTATATTGCATCCTATATAAGGGATAGGATTATACGTTTTTATAAGGATGGTTCATGGGATAAAAAATTTGCATAGATTTTTTCGCGTATGCACAATGGAAGTTGGAGGTGTTCCACGAAGAGATATGCAGCGTGTGAGGGAAATGAGGAAAGAATGAACGAGGTATATAAAACCCTTTCACTTCATCCCATCACGAGTCATTCTGCAAGTAGCAGCTTTGGCAATCGTAGTTAAGTGAGTTGAGTCGTGGCCGTCAAGAGAAAACAATCTCTTTGGAGGATCACGCTTGAGTCCCTGTTTACAAAGGGGAGAATCGGAATCCAATCGGTCAACTTGAAATCACTTCCTTACCCTTTGTCATATTGATTTTAACAATAAGTGAATGGACGGCAGCAGGTGTCACAGACTTTGAAAACCCCTGACGAACATTTACAGTTTCTCCCTTTATTTCCTATTTTTTATAGTTTAACAATTTTGTAAACATTCAGAATGCCGAAATCTCAGAAGTATAGTTTACGCAAAGTGGTAAGAATTTTTTGTTTTTGATTACGCATTGTGCATTTATAAATTATTTCTAGTCAAGAAAAATGCATATTATTTAAATCCCTTAATAAAATGTAGATGATATAAAACATCAATATTATAAACTTACATATTTTAGACATACATCAGTAATACTGCAAAAGTTACAACAGTTTATACAAGAAAACAGTAAAAAATATCTAGGGCTAATTTACAAGTGAACAAGTGAGCATCTTATAGAACTTTACATTGGAACATTGCAAACTTCTATCGACAAATACCAATTATACAATTTTTGTTTCAAGTCTTATTCAGGTTAATTGTAATCCTTGATATGACTCATCATTTTGTTCACTCGTTGGTTCACTTTCAAACTGATGTTGACCCAACGTTTAATTTTTCGCATATTATATATATTATAATATATTATTTTGGATAATATATAGAGAAATTATAAAGGAATAAATTAAACCAATATTCATTCTATTGTATTGGATAATTGTTAAATGTCTTATTTCCTATGATTGCAAGAAAATAAACCACAAGGATGGAATGGCTGTGTAGAGTATGTAATAATACCATAGAATGTCATGAAATTATTTTACAAGAAAAGCTATCCATATTTCTTTTTTGTGTCTTGAAATAAATGATAAATTCGAGACATAAAATCAATGTTAATTCATTGTATCACATCAATATGAAAACCCAATTGCTCAATGAAGTGAATTATATGTATTATATGCTATTAAACGTTATAGTTATACATGTATTGCTAACGTGAAACTGCAAGCATTTTGGTCAACCTTTTACCTAGACCTACTTAAATTTCCAATGCGCAAAAATTTGAATGAGAAGCTCACGGAAGTTTATGCATAGAGCGATAAGAGCTATCTGATTCTTATTGAGCGAAAGAGTGAATGGGAGAATATGGCTTAAGGTCAAAGATCGGCTCAACTTCTTTTTGGGAGTTAACGAGTTTAAAAGCATGAGAAATTGAGGAGTCGGAAAACAGAAGTTGACTTAGAATCTCATTGACGAATTTTCTTCCTTAGGAATCAGGCCAAGACAACAAAGCGTTCACCGTCGATTTCGTCGAGCCGATACCCAGAGGAGCTGCCTTCACAAATGGAAAGACCAACAATGGGGCTTTGGTGTCACAAGTGAGTTTCCTCCGGTTAATTGAAAGATCCAACAGATAAATTCGCACAACTGAATCACTTTGCGCCGCAATACATCAAAGATATGAATTATCTAGAAATCGCACCTTTCCTATTCATTTCTAAGTATTTACAACTGGGATGATCATCTCTTTATAATCTCTCCTTGGGAGTCAAACTAAAAACCTCGAATTCATATAGTATGTAGTACTGCTACTATATGGGTATACTATGTATTAATAGTGACTCTTTTTTAATAAAGCATTAAACTTAAAATTATTAAATATTTTCCCACCTCAATTTTAGTTAGCTCAACGATCTTTTATCAAAATAATAAAATAAAGAGTATGCATTTTTTACAAATGCTAAAATAGCAAAGAATTAAAGTTTTCAGCTAAAGTTTTTTAAACGTAGTTGTTTCACTACGTAGTATGGTATGTACAAAGTTCCAGATCAATGTAAACACAAATTACAAACCCATTGAAAGTAAACTATGTTGGACAAACAATGATATTTTTAATTAAAAAAAGATTACTCATATAAATCAACACTATGAAGAGATGTATTTGTTCAGTTACAAATTCTGAGCACATATCTCTTTATTTCTGAATTTAAATATTGAAAAATACACATAAAATATTACTCTAAATGTGACACCTACAGATATGTATTATGTATAAAGAACAGAATTGCAACTTTTTCATATACTTAATGATAATTAGTCAATCGACATGTTAATTAGTTGTCAAACAATTAAAAAGAATTGTGTTGACGTCATTCCAGGGAAGGAAATGTCAATTATTAATTTATTAACTATTAATTAATGTGTATTAGAAATGCTCATCTCTAATTTAATGCTTATTTTGATATACCCAATTTTCAAATAATTCTTTTTTCCAGCCCAAGGATGAACCAAAAGCAGAAGTATGGGGAAGACCAATTGAGTTCCTTCTGTCTTGCATTTCCATGTCGGTTGGTTTGGGGAACGTGTGGCGGTTTCCGTTTGTGGCTTATGAAAATGGCGGGGGCGCGTTCCTCATCCCTTACTTCATCGTTCTCTTCTGCATCGGCTCCCCGATGTACTTCCTAGAAATGGCCATTGGCCAATTTTCTTCCTCGGGACAAGTCAAAGTTTGGCGAATGGTCCCCTTCTTCAAAGGTAGGCAAATTGAGATGAGATGCTTTGTATCATTTCTATGCAACGATCATTCGATAATTATTGAAACGAGGACATAATGTAAAATGATCCTGGGCTACCTCAAACCCCAATAAATGAAATTGAGCCCCGCAAAAAGATGACTTTGCACGTCAAGTTTTCAATGCCAATTTCTGATTATAATTAAGAACCATGGTCTAAGCACGTTTATTAAATCATGATGGGAGTTATGTAGCGAAGGAGCGGAACCAATTAAATTAATTAATGTGCTCTTTTGCTTATTCTCACAGGAATCGGCTATGGCTCAATGATTGGGACTGCGTGCGTCGTTTCATACTACTGTTCAATTATGGTATGCACTTTATTTATGAACACTTTTATGGTACATTGTATTTACTTGTAAATCAAAAACCATAAGTTATAACATGTAACTTATTGTACTTTCTAAATTTTAACAAGTGTGTATCCAGATATTATTAACAATAAGTACAGGTAGAATATAGATGTTATACATATTTCCTATTGTATTTATCACCAATCTCTTAATATGTTTACTTAACTTTTACGGCATGCATATTTATTTATATGTTTGCATTTTTGTTTTTCACCTCCATTGCTTGACGCATAAAGAGTCTATTATCTAGAATCTATACTTATAAAATTTGCATCGAACTGTGTAAAGGTGTTTAAATTAGAAGCTTATTTAAATATTGTACTGCTACATTCCCACTACCAATATATTTTTTATTCTAATGATAATCACCGTAGGGTTGAAGGAAAGTTCATTGAAGATTTTGTTGACAGGCGATTACGGTATTTTACTTCTTCGCGTCATTCCAAACAACATTGCCTTGGACGGTCTGCGACGAAAGTTGGGGTGAAGAAGTCAAGTGCTTTGAAAATGGGACTGTTGCCGAATACAATGGGACGAGGAAACCTATTCCTGAGCTCTACTTCGAGTGAGTAAACAATATTTACCTGTTGGGAGATGAGGAGAACAACAACAAATTCCATATGGCACACTTTCACTGTACACCAAAACGAATTGGATTTCCAAGCCGTGTTAACATTTTCTATTTCATTCGAAATATTCTTCATCCAATTTTTCAATTTTCTCTCCATGAAATAAATCTAAGTTCATAGTTGTTCTGTTATTCATGAATACAAAACTTTTAAAGGCAATTTAATTTCTCTCAATGTCAATGCAAATTGTTGGAGAAACACATCGGAAGTTTTTAACCACAAAACCTCACAAAAGCCAAATGAACATTGTTTAATTCAGAATAAAATATGCCATATGAATACTTTAAAATGTATATTTTACTTTTACCTTACTTTACTTATCTTATAATCTACATATCATTATATAATATGTAGATAAGTATCGGTATGATTGTCAATATAAAGCTGAATTTTTGATTTATTCGTGTATATATATATATATATATATATAACATGTCACACGACGAACTACAATATTATACTAATTAGATATTAAACGAAATATTGTGTATGGTATTATCAAAATCCAATTCTTATATTTTAATCTATGGTATAAAAATTATGTTTATCTTGCATTGTATCCTAATTATTATAAAAATTGAATTTCGCTATTCTGAATAAGTCCCTAAGTTTAAATTAAATTCTACATATAAATAATATATTTATTATATTATATTGTTATATTATATAATATATTCATAAAATAATAATTATTTGAACTTTAGACTTGAAGTTATTAAAAAGAAAGCTAATATTGATGACGGAGTTGGATATCCTGATTGGAGACTCACCCTTTGTCTCCTTTTCTCTTGGTTGGTCATTCTGGGGTCGTTGGTGAAAGGAGTCAAAAGTTCAGGAAAAGTTGCTTATTTCACTGCCATTTTCCCATACATCGTCCTCTTCATTCTTCTCGTCAGAGGACTGACCCTTGAAGGGTCATCGACTGGAATTTCTTTATTGTTTAAGCCAGATTTTGAAAAGATTCTAAGCGCTAAGGTTTGTAACAAAATCATTTTTTGAATATGTAATACATAGGATATAACAGATATATTACATACCATACAATACAGGTACATTTATTTAAAGAAATACAAAATATTAAAAAACATAAAATGTATTGCTGCACGTTAAATAGAATGAATAAGATTATGCGAATAGAGAATTTTTTTTTGACAAATCATTTTTTACTTTTATCTTTATCACAGGTTTGGTACGCTGCAATTGGACAATGCTTCTTTTCTCTTTCAACTGCGTTTGGTCCTATCATCATGTACTCTTCATATAATCCATTCAAGCATAACTTTGCCAGGTACTTGGTCAATTTTTTCGCATCAGATTAATAACTATAAGTATATTATACATCTGTATAACTATAAAATAAATGGTCAATTCGCATTATTTGCGAAATTCACAACTAGCATACCTATAAACGAAACAAACCTATACAGGTATACTACAACCTACTACATACTTGTTAGAAATTTAAACACTAGCAATAAATATTTATCCGCAGCATAGAGTTGAGTATACTAACACTTAACTCTTTCATTTAGGAATTTGCATTATTATTTATTAGTACACTACACAAATATGTATGTACATCCAACACTGCTCATGAGTATGATATTACATAACACTTACCAGGAACCTTTTTTACCCATCTTTCTTGCTATTAACAAATAATAAGAATAGTTATTCATAATACATATAAGCTATTGCTATTAGAATAAGTACATGAAAATTATGTATAGAATAGTATATTATTTATAAGTAATAACTATACTTATACCATGCCACGTTGAGGTATGTAAATACCTTCCCAAGGATATATATTACCTACATATTATTTGGAATTTAAATATTTTTTATCTTAAATTTTTGAATAATAATAAATCATAATGAATTCGATAAACGAAGTATTTAGATGTATGTACATACAGGTATTTAGTATTAAGATAGAAAAACATTCTCACTACTTGTACATAGAACGTTATGTAAAATTTATGTAATGTTCATTCTATTTTTTGTTAAATATAATACCGTTTTTTATTTTAGGGATGCGTTCATTATTAGCATAACAGACACTCTGACGTCGGTCATTGCAAGTGCGACAATCTTCGCTATCATAGGAAACTTGTCTTATACGTCCGGACAGGACATCAAGACTTTCTTAAGCCGTGGAACCGGTTTGGCCTTTGTCTCCTATCCATTGGCTATTTCTAAATTCGATTATGTTCCACAGGTAAGCTATTCTTGGAATTCATCTGTAATCATTTTTTAGTAAATCGTAAACTTGATTTCGTACATAATGGAGTGTTTTAACTCTTCATGACATTGAATACTGATGTCAAATTATGTTTATCAAATAAGTGTGGAATATGTAGACCAATCAATCTAAACTTGAAAGTGGGAATAATTAAGTTAATGAATTCCCTCACAGCTCTTTGCCGTCCTCTTCTTCCTCATGATGTTCACATTGGGGGTGGGGAGTGCAACGTCACTTGCAGGAGGAATCATCCGAGTCTTTGCGGATCAATTCCCCAAAATAAATAAAACTCTCATCACCTTCATCATCTGCATCTTGGGATTCCTTTCTGGAATTATTTATGTAACTCCTGGAGGTCAACACATTTTGGATCTTGTGGATTTCTTCGGGGCTACATTCGTCATTTATGTCTTTGCCATTCTGGAACTCGTAGGAATTGCTTGGATATACGGAGTTTCAAATATTTGTAGAGATGTCGAATTTATGCTCAATAAGAGTTTTGGATTATTTTGGATTTACTGGTCAGTGGAAAATTAAAAATAAATTGTATTATATTTTGAAAAGCATTATAATTTAATTGGAAATAGCGAGATATGAATTTTAATGCAAAATTTAATTATTATTGATCATTTTTTTATTTACAGGCAAATATGTTGGGGATTCATTATTCCAGTCATAATGACTTTTATTTTGATCTATGCCCTCATGTTTGAATGGAAATCTCCTGATGTTCCTACTCCAGTTCTTGGTAATTTATTTTAATTATTTATTTACAAGGTTAATCACGAATGTTAAAATAATTATATAATTTGATATCTTTTTTAATGTTAGCTGTTGGATGGATTATCACAATATTTGCCCTCCTTTGTTTTCCAATATTCGGACTTCATGCGATGTTCTCAAGAAAGTCACATAGCTTAAAATCCGTAAGAATGCTAAGAATTATTAATAACATTCTTAATGATATGTTCTATGTTACTATTACTGAATAGATTACTCCAGTGAATCATGATTTATAATATTACCCAATTTATATGTTTTTCAGAAATTCTGGGAGTCATTTAAGCCAACTAGCGATTGGGGTCCAAAAGATCCGCAACTAATGGAAGAATGGAGATCATTCAAAATCAAAGGAACAATTGAAAGATTGAAAAATCTCATAAGCATAAGATAGTACACCTATACTTATTATTAAGGCCATTTCATGCTGAACTCTCAAGTTCTTATGCGTAATTAATCAAACCATATAGAAGGCTGTCTTAATATGTATCGACCCATTACATGTTATGTAAATAGAGTAAAATACAAATATTTCATTAACTATTTGTAAGTACTTCAGGACAAACCTACAAATATTTGGTACGTTTTGTGTTATTGTATACATTGTTACTGCTTAAATTTATAAAACTACACGTGCATAATTATTGCATATTAGACCATATTTGTATGCACGTGCTTTTGTTTGTTCAGTTTGCCTCATTTAATTCTGTGAATACAAATAACTTAAAAAAGGTTATTTGTTTGATGAGGTACATTGTATAATATATTATAGTGCATATGATTAAGTATTCATATGCAATAATATGTATGAAGTTGTTTTAATGTCATTTTTTTTATTAATCTGTATGCAAATCATCGAGTTACAATGTATTTTTTGTTTCAGCATAAAAATCTTTAATAGAAAATGACTGAAAGTTAAAAAAAACAATTTTTTGTTATTTGGCATTCTTGTGCCAATGAATATGTAATGGAATGGGAACTGTTTTTATCAATATTCCAATTAACTACTTATAAATAACCATTTATTAATTAACTGATTAATCATTAGTGTTAGTACATTTTAAAGTCTAATGCCACTATTACCTGTTTTACCATTATATAGTACATATAATGTACATACATACATATATATTGTACTAACGTAAATAATGGTATTATTGTCTGTATTTAATTAATTACATTTTAAAATTTATTGTAAAAATAATATTAAATTAAATTAAGTTGTTGGTAAAATTTTGCATCTTAAATTATGTTAATTTAATTGTTAATTATAATTTATTGTTAATTTGAAATTGATTGCAATTGAAATTAAAACAACTTGATGCTAACCAATGTTATGAATTATGTGAAATATTTTCAAAGCTAAGTGATTAGTAGCATACTTAAACTTATAACGATATAGGACAGCCAATAAAATTCAGATTTGCAACCTAATAAGTTGGCTAAGAACTTGCAACTCTAAAAGAATAAGTCAATCAATGATATATTTAATATAGTATTATTAAATTTTTAGTTTAATAAAGTAAAATTTAAAATTACGTAAAATTAATTTTACATCAAAATATTCCTATTCTTGTGATCCTGTAAAACGATATTTGTTCAAGATTTAAAAAATTATATCTAATATATGTATATGCTGTTATGATTTTCTAACAGAATAAAAAAATTTCTAATTCTTTTTCAAACATATCATCCAAATGATTTTTTATGTACGCTCGTTATATAATACGAGTAACTGCCTATTATAAAACCATGAAATAAAAACTCATATCAAGCTACTAAAGTCATGCATATAAAGGTGATCTTTACGAGATTTATGACCTTGTCGGGGGAATAAAAAAATTCGAGTAATTTTCAATATCGTGTATTTAACAATACCCAATTTATACATTATACCTAAACATCCATTCTTTATTATTATAAAAAGTGGAAATCATGTTTATGTATACTATGTTAATTTCATATATGACAAATGAGATCAATAATTCAAGTAGGTATGTTTGATGAATTGGTATAATCCAAGAATGTGGGGATATTCAATGATACGAGTATTTTTAATTAAAAAAAGAAAACTCATAAACTCTGATCAGATAGGGAAGCACACTGAATTAAAATTAACGTATCGCGGAAAGTACTAGATGGAATTCAATGAAATTTTTATGTGATATATATAAGGTAATTATAATTATGAATTTCATTTATAGGGTCAATACATTGACTAGTTATTAAATGCTGAAGGGTAACTCAAAAATAAGGTGATCAGAAAGGGAAGCACAAATGCATTTCCATTCAATTAATCCTTATCAATTTCAACGTTAGCAACCCAAGCTCATAGATTTTAATCTCAAATCGTACCAGTCGAGTTAAAGATGTCGAGAAGAACTTATTTGACTGAACGAGAACGAGCACAGATAGACATATTACACAAACAAGGAAGTTCTCAAACAGAAATTTCGAATTTGTTGGGAAGATCGAGAAAAGCTGTTAGTAATTCAATTAATTTGGGTGAAAGTTATAATAATTGGAGTAATTATGGTCGGCCGAGAGTTACAAGTGCACGGGACGATCGTCAAATTGCTCATTTGGCTGAGACAGGGCAATATTCCATTAGAGAAATTCAAAGAGAAATGCCTACTCGTCTTATGGAACAATTCAATCCAGAATCGCTGACGAGTTTCTTGTTTATTCGAAGAAAAAATGTGAACCAAAATTGACCGAGGATCATATCCAGGGCCGTTTGTTGTATGCGAAAAATCACATGACATGGGACAAAAAATGGAAGAAGACCGTTTGGAGCGATGAAAAGAAGTTCAACCCGATTTTCTGAAATTACATTTTCACTATGTATTCTGAGGATGAACAGTCACCACGGCGGTCGGTGCCTTGCAGTGCATAATTAGCCTCTTGCATCTCTAATTAGCTGGATCATATCCCTTATCAAAGCGGAGTGTCGTGTGATATTAAGTTAGCTTAAGGGAATAAGCCAGCCTCCTAGAAAGAAACTATCCCGGTTCGAGCTCGGGTCTCTCCAAACTTTTTATCGCACTCTGCGCGAGGAATCCCTCATAGTATTGTAGAACATAAAATAATAAGTATATTGCAGAAATGGCGGGAAATGTGCTTCTTTTCTCTTTCAACTGCGTTTGGTCCTATCATCATGTTCTCTTCATATAATCCATTCAATCATAACTTTGCCAGGTAGTTTGTCAATTTTTTCACATTTGAACTTAATTTGTATTTGTAAGTATGTACAAGCTAATATTAAATATTTGCATTGATTAGATAAATATACAGTGTATATTGTACTTGTTAGAGCTTTAAATATTTTACCAATCATTCTCACTTTATGGAACGTAACGTAAAATTATGTAATGTTTATCTTATTTTAGGGATGCGTTCATTATTAGCATAACAGACACTCTGACGTCGGTCATTGCAAGTGCGACAATCTTCGCAATCATAGGAAGCTTGGCTTATACGACGGGAAAGGACATTGAGACATATTTAAGCGGTGGACCCGCTTTGGCCTTTGTCTCCTATCCATTGGCTATTTCTAAATTCGATTATGTTCCACAGGTAAGCTAATCTTGGAATTCATCTGTAATCATTTTTTAGTAAATCGTAAACTTGATTTCGTACATAATGGAGTGTTTTAACTCTTCATGACATTGAATACTGATGTCAAATTATGTTTATCAAATAAGTGTGGAATATGTAGACCAATCAATCTAAACTTGAAAGTGGGAATAATTAAGTTAATGAATTCCCTCACAGCTCTTTGCCGTCCTCTTCTTCCTCATGATGTTCACATTGGGGGTGGGGAGTGCAACGTCACTTGCAGGAGGAATCATCCGAGTCTTTGCGGATCAATTCCCCAAAATAAATAAAACTCTCATCACCTTCATCATCTGCATCTTGGGATTCCTTTCTGGAATTATTTATGTAACTCCTGGAGGTCAACACATTTTGGATCTTGTGGATTTCTTCGGGGCTACATTCGTCATTTATGTCTTTGCCATTCTGGAACTCGTAGGAATTGCTTGGATATACGGAGTTTCAAATATTTGTAGAGATGTCGAATTTATGCTCAATAAGAGTTTTGGATTATTTTGGATTTACTGGTCAGTGGAAAATTAAAAATAAATTGTATTATATTTTGAAAAGCATTATAATTTAATTGGAAATAGCGAGATATGAATTTTAATGCAAAATTTAATTATTATTGATCATTTTTTTATTTACAGGCAAATATGTTGGGGATTCATTATTCCAGTCATAATGACTTTTATTTTGATCTATGCCCTCATGTTTGAATGGAAATCTCCTGATGTTCCTACTCCAGTTCTTGGTAATTTATTTTAATTATTTATTTACAAGGTTAATCACGAATGTTAAAATAATTATATAATTTGATATCTTTTTTAATGTTAGCTGTTGGATGGATTATCACAATATTTGCCCTCCTTTGTTTTCCAATATTCGGACTTCATGCGATGTTCTCAAGAAAGTCACATAGCTTAAAATCCGTAAGAATGCTAAGAATTATTAATAACATTCTTAATGATATGTTCTATGTTACTATTACTGAATAGATTACTCCAGTGAATCATGATTTATAATATTACCCAATTTATATGTTTTTCAGAAATTCTGGGAGTCATTTAAGCCAACTAGCGATTGGGGTCCAAAAGATCCGCAACTAATGGAAGAATGGAGATCATTCAAAATCAAAGGAACAATTGAAAGATTGAAAAATCTCATAAGCATAAGATAGTACACCTATACTTATTATTAAGGCCATTTCATGCTGAACTCTCAAGTTCTTATGCGTAATTAATCAAACCATATAGAAGGCTGTCTTAATATGTATCGACCCATTACATGTTATGTAAATAGAGTAAAATACAAATATTTCATTAACTATTTGTAAGTACTTCAGGACAAACCTACAAATATTTGGTACGTTTTGTGTTATTGTATACATTGTTACTGCTTAAATTTATAAAACTACACGTGCATAATTATTGCATATTAGACCATATTTGTATGCACGTGCTTTTGTTTGTTCAGTTTGCCTCATTTAATTCTGTGAATACAAATAACTTAAAAAAGGTTATTTGTTTGATGAGGTACATTGTATAATATATTATAGTGCATATGATTAAGTATTCATATGCAATAATATGTATGAAGTTGTTTTAATGTCATTTTTTTTATTAATCTGTATGCAAATCATCGAGTTACAATGTATTTTTTGTTTCAGCATAAAAATCTTTAATAGAAAATGACTGAAAGTTAAAAAAAACAATTTTTTGTTATTTGGCATTCTTGTGCCAATGAATATGTAATGGAATGGGAACTGTTTTTATCAATATTCCAATTAACTACTTATAAATAACCATTTATTAATTAACTGATTAATCATTAGTGTTAGTACATTTTAAAGTCTAATGCCACTATTACCTGTTTTACCATTATATAGTACATATAATGTACATACATACATATATATTGTACTAACGTAAATAATGGTATTATTGTCTGTATTTAATTAATTACATTTTAAAATTTATTGTAAAAATAATATTAAATTAAATTAAGTTGTTGGTAAAATTTTGCATCTTAAATTATGTTAATTTAATTGTTAATTATAATTTATTGTTAATTTGAAATTGATTGCAATTGAAATTAAAACAACTTGATGCTAACCAATGTTATGAATTATGTGAAATATTTTCAAAGCTAAGTGATTAGTAGCATACTTAAACTTATAACGATATAGGACAGCCAATAAAATTCAGATTTGCAACCTAATAAGTTGGCTAAGAACTTGCAACTCTAAAAGAATAAGTCAATCAATGATATATTTAATATAGTATTATTAAATTTTTAGTTTAATAAAGTAAAATTTAAAATTACGTAAAATTAATTTTACATCAAAATATTCCTATTCTTGTGATCCTGTAAAACGATATTTGTTCAAGATTTAAAAAATTATATCTAATATATGTATATGCTGTTATGATTTTCTAACAGAATAAAAAAATTTCTAATTCTTTTTCAAACATATCATCCAAATGATTTTTTATGTACGCTCGTTATATAATACGAGTAACTGCCTATTATAAAACCATGAAATAAAAACTCATATCAAGCTACTAAAGTCATGCATATAAAGGTGATCTTTACGAGATTTATGACCTTGTCGGGGGAATAAAAAAATTCGAGTAATTTTCAATATCGCTTATTTAACAATACCCCATTTATATATTATAACTAAACATCTATTCTCCATTATTATAAAAAGTGGAAATCATGTTTATGTATACTATGTTAATTTCATATATGGCAAATGAGATTAACAGTTCAAGTATGTATGATGAATTTTGTACACCCTAATTACAATTTTATAAATATTATGATACATGATTTTTTGGAAAAACATATTTTATATTACACGGGAGAAACATTAAGACAAGCTTACACCATGAATTGATTCAACAAATTCGTCATTCAGAAGGTTTTAAAACTAATTGTAAGTTGAAAGAATAAATGTTGAAAGAATAAAAGTTAATAATTATTTAATTGGTAATTAATGTTAGCAAAACAAAGATTCATTTATTAAATTATATAATATTATCTATAGTATAGTACATGTGCTTTATCATTACATTAAATAAAAGCAGATCCATCATTTAGTTTTTTAAAAATTAAACAAAGCGTCAGTATCACTATATTATTTCAATGAAGATTACAATATATAAGTAGGAGTATGTATACGTATTATGTACCTTATTTCTATTTTGTATTTAATATATTTTACTTTTGACGTTTTGAGCTAATGAATAATGAGGTGGTGGATATTACATATGTTTTTCTTGTCTAGATTCCATTAACTATTAGAAATGGAAAACTCATTATGCAAGGTTTTTAAGTTGGATCATTAATTGGAAATCACTCCCTGAAAGGTAACGAGAGAAGGTCGGTTCAAACTTTTAATAAACAACAATTGCAGGCAAAACGAAAAAAACTTGGTCTTGATTAAATGAAATAAAAGAATCAACCACTTGGTAACTCATCCATCCATATCCTAAAGTATGCAATTCTCATCCCGACTTCCAAAAACACGTTTTTCTCTCAATGGAACTTTGAATAGGACGAGTTTTCTTAATACTCTCGCCGTCTTGAAAATATCGATCAATTAATTTTAAAAGTCCCAACATTTTTTGTCAACTTTGCTTTGTCTGTAATTCTGTAATTACCTAATTATGTAAAAGTGTAAGGATCCCTTAGTTTGGTTTTGTTTAATATGTAATATAAGTATTATAAAATATATAATGTAAATAATAATATCCCTCCATTTCCACTTCATTTTCATTTAAAAATCTAATTCTTATATTCAACAAGAATGAGTCATTTAAGAATTTAAAATGTTTTAATTTATAAAGCAATGCTAAAATGAGTAATGGTCATAAAACGACATAAATTCCTACTTTGCATTTAACTTCATCCGTGAGCAATTTAAAAAGTCAGTTTGTGTGTTTATTTAAATTAAATTAAATTAACTACTGTTTTTTCAAGAGAAAGTTTTTTTTATTTCCTTCTCTGTGATGTCAATCTGTCATGAGGAAAATGAATGAATTGTATATAAAAACCACAAAGTGAACTTTTATTCTTGCACACACAAGTTAACTACCTGAACACTTTGCGCATTATAGTTCAAATGCTAATGTGGTAGTAAATATAATGTGTTTCTTGCATATCAAAAGTCAACTTTTATCAAAAGTATAAAAACTAGCCACCTAGCAAAAACATGTCATAAATTAGACATTCTCACTATGTGGAGAAGTACGATGATTCGACTATGTTTGCCTTTTTCGACAACTTCCTTCTCGAGTAGCACAAAGCTATAATCAATTTGATGCGATTGGAATCTCTTCCCTATATCAAGTGTAGGAATTATAAGAAATTAATTTCACTCTTCGATTCCTCAGATAATACATGAGTAAGAATTGTTAGTTGGAATTGGTATAAGAAAGATAATAAATTGGAGGATCTTTGAATTTATAAGTATATTATTAATTCATTTATTACTTCCACTACATGTAATGTATGAAAAAGTCTAGTGATCTCTCTGCACCTAAATCATACATACAAATATATACCATTTATGATATAATATAATTGTATTTACGTACACGATGTATGGTGTATATTGTGGAATGTTTTATTATTTAATTACTCGGCCACCTCGTCTTCTATTATAATTTGAATGTGAAGTGGTGTGGAACTGAAAGTGCGGAATTTCTAACGAGAAGCCACGAAGAGTCTCACTAACAACAACTTATCAAGAGTCTCATCAAGAACAGATCCTTTGCATGCAATTGACGCTGCTCCTGAAGGTCATGCTCTCCGAGAATCCTGATTCTCAACATCACTTCATTTTCATTCCAACTCAAGAAGGACGAGGAACTGAAAGTCAATTTCACACATCTTCTTTATATAAACCTCATTTAATCAATCAGTCTTTCATCTCCGCTATCCTCACCTTTCTCTTTCAATCAAATTCAGACTTTTCAGACATCATTGTGATCATTCTGAGTTTGAACGACAAAAGGACTCTTTTGTGTAAATTTTAATTATAAAGGGAAAATTAAGTTTTTTGGACTAAATGTAATTCAAATGTAATTTACACGCGGTTCGGCTTTGTTTCCATAAAGGATATTTGGTGAGATGGGCGGAAGACGCGAACGTTCCAGCAAACATTTCCCACTTACGTGGACAAAAAGTTATTTGATTTTCCTTTTAACCCTTTTCTTATTAATTTTTCCCTTCGTGTCACTCGAAGACAGAGGGAATTTTTCTTTCAATTTCTCATCCAACCAAAGTTTGAACAATGAAAATGTGAGTCATCTTTATTCAATTAAAGACATTGTTGTTCTTCGCAAGTGCTGTAAACCTCAATATACATTTGAAAATGGGGGCTGCGTCCCGAGTAAAAAAATCCTTTTGACAAAGTCTGACTCGGCAATTTACAAAGGAAGTGATGAGGAATATCTCAAAATACCGAAACATTTGATCTCAAACATTTTCGCTAACAATTCAAAAGAACTAAGATTTAGGTATACGATAATCTCTTTACATAATCTAAAACTGAAATTAATATGCTTTTATTTTAATAATCACGCTTTAATAAGCAAAATTTAATAATTAATCCATGATTAATAATTTGATCATTAATAGTAATTACACTTCAGTTTAATCTCAGGTAATTGTAATAATTATTTTCTTATCATTTTCATATTCGGTATTTTTTTAATCCAGTCTAAAAGAAGGTTTACCGGATTGTGGCAATGGCAGCTTTTTATTAACGATAGATTTACGCGAAAGTGCCAATCCCAGCAAAGCAACCAATTTCACCCCTGCTGGTCACATTAAACACGGCTCGGAATATTATTCTCCAAATGAATATTGCATTGATAGGTATTGAATTATAAATGGAATTCAGGTTTTAACTCAATTCAAAGGCTTTATTAACAAGATGTTAATCAAAGCGTTCGAGAGGATCGTGTAACAATCGCCATTTGCAATCCTGAGTGCGGGAATCCTCAAAAGCCTTGCTTGCCCCGCTGTTGCGACTTTGGTGAAGTTTTGGATTTTTCAGATGGAATCAAATGTCGACCGTCGGGAATTAATTTTTGGTCTCCTACAATTTACTCAGACCAATATGACAAATTACCAGAAAAAGAGGCTGAGAAAATCTTCCCACACATTACAACAATTAATCCTCGAAACTTATGCGATAGGAAAACTTTTACTCCGTATTTGTTTGTTTTGAAGGAAGATCCCGAACATCCGCTTCAACTGTAAGTTTGAATATTTTTTACCTTTATTTTGACTTTCTTATGTTCATTCATTATTAATTACAATGACATAACAAATAACAAACTTTTCATTCCTAAAGTTAAAATAACGTAATTTATATATTTATGTAAAATGTAAAGTATATATTATTATATGTTACTTATTTATTTTGTGTTTGTAAATATGAGGGTTTTTGTTGAGTCCTTCATTATTATTAACTCATAAATTATAATTTATGCCTACTTTCCCCTAATTAATCTACCGAATATTTCATTCTGTACATGTACCACAGCACAGTACATGTAAATGTGAAGATTTTCTATTAAAGCTATCTCCTATTAATAAAATTATCATCCTTGAAAAATTATTTTTATTATTTATATTACTGACTTATTGAAGTATGTTAAGTATTTGTATGGAATAAGAATAGTGATTAATGATTTATAAAACCCACTATGAATCAAAGGTTAGGTAATTTTAAAACATTACAATTCAAAGAGCAAATTAATCTTTCAATTGTCAATTCATCAAATTCATTATTAGAATTGGCACATATTTATTTGCATTGGGAAATATTATTAGCATTAATATTTGTAATTTATTTAAAGCACATAGTTCAATTTTTGTAAACAGATTTCGATTGTTAGCAAATGGAAATGTGACTTTGAAAGTATCAAGGAGGAAATGGGAAATCATTCCAAAGCACCTTTGGTGCATTGATGGAGCTCAAAATTATGCAAGCGAATATGAAGAAGGGCAATTGAAACTTTATTCAGGAAATTCTGAGAAAGACACAGCGTTGGTTGAATGCAGAAACTCAACTGGAGATGAAGGATATTCAAAGGTATTGAAATTCCTATGAATTTGACAATTAATTATTCTCGTACAAGTAATCCTGATATTTAAATATCTGTATTTAGTATCAATACGAATATCAATACGATCGTGTATGTATTATGAATTCATGATAAAATAGTTAAAATACATTTACATATAGATCAATTCAACAAATTGAAACTTGATTTTAAACATATAAAAGTTTAAAACATGCTCTAATTGCTTGTCAAACAGCCAATCTGGACAAACATTCTCTATGCGACCCTGATGTCAATTTCATCCGTTTTTCTCTTTTTAACTTCATTCGTCTACATTTTATTGTGAGTTTTTCTTTCATAAATGATACATGACGTACTATATAGACTTCTAGACTATCTACTACTACTTACTTACCTAAAATATATTACACATATGATACAATGTATGTACTTATTTCTTATTTATTGATATACACGCTTAGAGTATAAACTAATCGAGTAAATTATATTGGAGCTTGATCTTCGTATTGTTCGAATACCCATTTGAAATCATTGACAAACACATAAACTTACTTAACATAATATGTACAGATATTATGATAAATGATAATATGCTTTTTTCTCAATAGCCCTTTCTTAGTTCCTTATTTTATTTGCTATCTTGAAATATGCACAGGTTCGAGAAACAGAATATCCATGGATGGACCCTATTAAGCCATTTCTTGTCCATGTTTTTCCTTTACGTCTTCCTAACGATGACAAATATTTATTCAATTTATTCAAGACAAGACACTGAGAGCGCAACCACCGGGTCCTTTTGCTTTTTCTTATGTAAGTTCGGAAAAATAATGTATTGAATAGTATAAAATATATTCTATCATAGACAATGATAATTAATGATGATTACAACATACTGTACGTTATACATAATAATACTTACAGGTATATTCTTTAATATCTATTCTTATTGATTTTAGCTGTTGGATCACATTTCTTCTTCCTCTCTACATTTTGTTGGATGACTTTAATTAACTTTGATTTCTATTTTACTTTCAGGTGAGAGTTTCATTATCTTATAAAAGTTTTTACATCTAAAATAAAATAATATGTAGTGATACATTCAGAAATACTGAATAAAAATACTTGATTAAATCTTATATGTATTTATGATAGCATGTATAACATGAAAGGTGTATAAATGTTATATGGATTTAATAATCTAATATATCAACAGATCACTCAAACCAACTTCAGGGAAATCTAAAGGAGCCAAGAGATTTTTATTTTATTGCATCTTTGCTATCGGTATTCCACTTGTGATTGTCGTTGTTGGGCTGGTCTTGGATAACATCTACGGGTAAATTAGCTCATTTGAATAATGAACAAAAAAGGTATTTAGTTTTATGAAACAACTTCTTTTGATGGTCGTAGGAATGTAGAAGAGAGCGAAGTAATAGTTCCACATTACGCCAGGTGAGACCAAGATTTACAACATCTACTTATTCAACATATAATTCGAACTCGAATTAACAATTTATGTTTATTTTGCAGGACATCTTGTTTTATGGATAGTGAATATGCAGGTAAATTGATGCAAATAAAAGTCGTAAAAGATTCATTATCAGTCAGTTTTCCTCTCCTTTTAATGAATTCTATAACCTAGAGTATGAAATGAAGTTAGGAATGATTAATTGATTAATTTAATTAATCTCAGCATGGAGTTAATTATCTTTAATTAATTGATGTATTTTTATAACCAATTTTAGTCCTTCCGTATCTTTATGGGCCAATCGCTGTTCTTTTGACGAGTAACATAATTTTCTTTGTTGCTACTGTTTACTTCATGCACAAAATTCAGCAAACCACAAAATTCGCAACAACCAACAGTTCGAAGAAACAAAAGCAAGGGTTAAAAATAATCTTTTTATCATTATTTTAAAGATTGAATAAATATTAAATATATTTTCAAAATTTTTCTTGATTTTAATATGATTTATGACAGGTACAATGTATGTTACTTATTTAATATTCATTTACTTATTACTTATTTTGTAGGTATATGTATTTATTTCTATTTTTTATTTTACAAATGTAATTTTACAAAATGATTAAAATTATCTTATTAACTCTCTGATCTAATTTTAGGAGACTTATATTTGCCAAGCTTTTTCTGGTCATGGGAGTAACTTGGATTTTGGAGCTAATAAATTGGTTAATTCATAAAGATGCTCTCCATTGGTGGGTTATTATCGTTGACATTGGAAATATTTTTCAAGCCGTTGCTATCTTCATAATATTTATTTGCAAATCCGAAATATTTGTCAACCTGAAACAAAAATATCCTTCATTAAAATGTACACTATCAATTCAATAATTATTATTTAACTTGTTTTATATTTTAATAAAATAATAGTTAATTTAGGATTTTAAAAATTACAATTAAGTTTGTAATATATTATATTAATAATTTTAGTGAATATTTTAGTTAATATTTAGAATTTATATATATATTTTTTTCAACATTTAAAATATAATAACTATTAACCATTTTTCAAAAAATTTAGGGGTGCTAAAGACTCCGACTAGACGACCAACCATGTCAATGGGAACAACAATGCACAAGAGACGCGCTGACACGTATGCCTCAGAGATGGTCACAGATAACACTGTCACTGAACATATTGAAATGAATTGAATAACATACATACCTATCTGTAGTTCCTAATATTTTTAACTTTTTGTAATTTTTGTAATTTGTAGAACTGCCTTAATATGTATTATATTGTATTTTACATGTCTGTAAAAAATTAAAAATTTACTCTAAAAATTGATAAACCACTTAATACTTATTTAATTAATATTTACCAGAATTGTTTAATGCCTATGTAGATATATGGATCGTTATAAAAAACACAACTTTTACTATTTATTTTGTAAATATTTAACCACATAATTTTGTTTTAATGTTTAATTTATTTTTAATATTTCTGCTCAATTTTTATAATTTATACATCAAGCTCGTGAATCTTAAATTGTAAAAGCATTTTTAATTAATGAATGTAATACAATGTAATGTAATATAATATGTGCAATATAATATTTTATTTATTTATTTACTGCAAAATAATATTGATATTTTATCAAATGAATAATATTGTAAAAATTGTACAAAGAAAATCTTTTTTACAAAATGTGAGTTTCAATTTTGCTTTTAATTTTTATATCTAATTGTAAATAATGTAATATAATTTGTAATAAAAATTATTGTTAAGAATTAAATTAGTTTAAATACTTATAACAAATGCTAATATTCAACTAAATATTTAATACACTAATATAATTTATTTGTTTCAATGTTTGCAGAATGGATAGTAAAATCGTGAGCTCCTGAATGACAAGACGACAAGAGTGACTACCCACAATTTTCAGATTTTGACTTTGTAAATTCAAAATAGTCTCGATGATTTTGTAAACAAATTTATTTTATGTATTTTAATTGCAAAAATCAAGTAAAAACGATATGGAGCCTTTAGGGGAGAAGACGGATATCTGGTAAAATTATTTAATTTCAGCGTAACTAATGAAATAAAAGCAACTTTTTATTGAAAATATTCTTACATTAAAGATAATCACAATAGCACACCAAATCAAGGGGAAGATTGAAAAAATGTATGAAATATATATTAAATATTGCTAATTCCTTTGTTTATCATTTGTTGA
>JAQGBZ010000552.1:0-33082 GCA_034687125.1 Neelides folsomi
AATGAAGTATAAAATAGTTAGGATCATATATATGTGTGGTGGGCATGGTGTGTTAATATACATGAAGGGAGCTGTATACTTTTTTAAACAGAATTCTTGTAATTGTAAGATTTACGTACCAAATTAGTTAAATAAAACTGATACAAATTGATAATTGATTTGTCTTTGGGATTAGGCAAGAATATCATACAGACAGACAGACATAGACACTCATTAAGTGTCATAACCTCATAACCATATAAAAGTTAAACAACTGTTTATTAAATTTAACCTAACAAGATGTCTGGAAAATACTTAAAGGCTCAAGCATACACTGTTTCAATAATTGAAATTGTGAGCATTATACATCATTTGTCATACATTATCAAACTTGTAAAACTAGAACATCGTGTAATATATATTTTAAATACGCTTTCTAGGTAATTTCCACCTGTGCACTTTTACTGATGGGTCTCGGAATATTCGTAATTCGAATTATAAATGAAGATCTATTAGAAAAATTAAGTCACGATGATTCTTATTCATGGGTTATTGAGATTTGTAAAACTCCAGGTAAAAATGTGCAAACCATATAAAAGTTTACAAATAATTTTGAATTCTTTAATAAAAGAAAAATAAATTAATAGGAAATCAGCAAGCGTCTTTGCTTGTTATGCCGATTTTTTATCTTATTGGAGAAATTGGATTAGCAGCATATCTTATACAAAGTATCAGTAATGTAAGAAAACAATTTATATGTAACTTTCATACCATTAGTTCTAATTTAACTCTCTTGCCTAATTTACAGGAAAATCTAAAAAATTGTAAAACGTGGATTACAATAACTTCCACTCTTATTGTTGTCGGATGCTGTTCGTTGTTTTCTGCAGCTTTATATCTTAAAAGCAGTTACTGGATGGTTTATGTCATTTATTGTGGTTCAAATCTTTTCACATTTTACACTTTGTGGATTGTCAATTCATTTGTTCGAGCAAATGAAGTGTCACATCAAGGATATATCAAAGCTGTACAAAATGATTCTTATAACAATAACAAAGTTTGACAATTATGGAAAAGTATATTATATTCGCTTTGTCATTTCTTATAAAAAATATAATATATTTATTAGCAAACTTTTAAATGTACTCGTAAATATACTTGTGCTCATTTGAATGTAAATAAAAATGTTCTCTATTTTCTAATATCTGTACAAAAGCAATAATATCAATTATGCAATTCTAATTAAGAATGTAATACAACTTAATTAATGTTATCTTCAATTCTAATTAGTCATCTTCTCCTATTTAATACAATTTCTTTATTTTTACATTCTGTATGTATTTGGTAATTGTCCCTCAATGTACACATAATTACTTATTGTATTGTAATACACACAATAATAAAAACTACTATTCAACATTAACATTAACTTTAATGTTTATTTGTTTAGCCATTGAAATTTATTTTTCATAAAGTTTCATTTAAATAGCCAAATTAAGTTTAATTCAAGAAGGTAAGGATGCCGTTTTCTGGTTGTTTGAACCAACTAGACGATTATGAATGAATGGGGAGAATTGAAATAATTTTTCATTTCTCAAGTTTAAAGTCGGATCTGAATGAGATTATATTCCACGTAGACGGACGAGGGAAATCTAATACTTCTATTGCATACTTTATTATCTAAGCATAAGGATTTGTTAATTGTCATAAATATTGCTCATATTATTCCTTAACTTAATTAATTTTTGTATAAATCTACTTAAATTAAATATTTTGGCAAGATGGGGACGAATATTCGTGAAAAGCAAATCCGTAAGTGTTGAATTTAATTTACATCATCACTAAAATTCAAATGTCATTTAATTTTTACATTGCAATATATTCCTTTAATAAAATTTATACACATTAAACTTAATTTCTGAATTTCGTTCTTGTTTAGATGCATTAAAGCAAATGTTAAATTTGAATCATTCTACTGTCAAACAAAGTGCATCGGAGCCGGTGTGGAAAATTTTAGTGTACGATCGAGCCGGTCAAGATATTTTAACTCCTCTGATGACAATTCAAGAAATTCGCCAGTGTGGGGTCACACTTCATATGTAATTTAATTATTCGTTAATATTTAATATAATTAATATATTTTTGAATGATAATTTGTTAGCTGACATTAAAATGTAACTACATCAGTTAATTGAACTAATTATTATTCATTTGATTGACAGATTATTGCACACTGAAAGAGAAAATATACCTGATGTTCCTGCAATTTACTTTTGTACGCCTAGTGAAGATAACATTGATAGGATTTGTAGAGATCTTCAGGTAATTTGGCCTTTAATTAAAATTATCATTAATATTTAATCACTAATGTGGTTCTCAATAAGTGATTATTTCATTTTCAGAGTAATTTGTATGGAAGTTATTATCTAAATTTTATATCCCCCATTCCACGGCAAAGGATAGAAGACTTGGCTAACGCTGCGTGGCAATCAGATTCAGGAAAACTTATTCAAAGGGTATTTATATAATTTATAAACCAATTATCTTTTGAGAATAATAATTATTGAGTACATTAGAATATTATTGTTTATTGTACAAATTATGAACTAATTTTGAATCTTTTAGGTTTATGACCAATATTTGAATTTCATTTCCCTCGAATCCGATTTCTTCGTATTAAAACACCAAGATGCTGAAGAAATTTCCTTCCATGGTATGTTTTAACCAAAGAATAATTTTTTAAAGATATATAAAAATATTATATTGGTTTTAAAATCGTAGCTCAAATTGAATGTATTCTAATATATTTTTAATTTTCAACAGCTCTCAATCGGGGAGATTTAAAGGATACTGATATGGAATCGATGATGGATACAACCGTCGAGAGCTTGTTTTCTCTATTTGCGACACTGGGCGTTGTACCTGCCATCCGTTCCCCAAGGGGAAATGCGGCTGAACAAGTAGCTGAAAAATTAGATAAGAAAATTCGAGATAATTTGAGGGACCCAAGGAATTCTCTTTTTTCATCAGATCCACTTTCATCTTCTCAATACACGTAAATATTTACATTATTTTGGCTATTAAAGTCATCTATTATTTTAATCTTAAAATCTTTAAAATCATCATAATTTTTATTTTAAAAATTTGGTATATTGTAATATTGTGCTTTTTTAGATTTCAAAGACCCCTCCTTCTTATATTCGATCGAGGAATGGATTTGGCCACTCCGCTCCATCATACTTGGACTTATCAAGCATTAGCTCATGATGTCCTTGAGTTAAACTTAAACCAAATCAAATTTGCTGATTCGGAAGCAGATTCTCCGCAACCTGGATCGAGCAGAGGAGGTCCAAAAATGAGGTCATCTGATTTGGATGATCGAAAGGATTACTTTTGGGCTCAGCACAAAGGAAGTCCTTTCCCAACTGTCGCAGAAGCTATTCAAACAGAGCTTGAAGATTACAGGAAATCCGAGGACGATGTCAAAAGATTAAAATCTACAATGGTTAGTATTTAAAATTTTAAAACTTAATAAGAGAATTGTCATTTTGTGATAATTAATTTTTTTAGTTTAATATAATAAGTATGTATAATGATTATGGTGAATTTCGACTTTTAGGGTTTGGACGGCGGTTCAGAGCTTGCTGAGATTGGAGAAGACATGTTAAATGATAATACTGCTAAACTAACGTCGGCAATTACGAGTTTACCACAATTATTAGAAAGGAAAAGGATTCTTGATACACATACGTCCATTGCTACATGTAAAAAATAAAAATAATTAAATAATTAAATTTTCTAATTATATCAAAGAACAGATTGTGGGTCTTATTGAGTCCTATTCAATCTAATACATTTTAAAGAAAATGAATATAAGTAAATTTTAATAATTTTCAGCAATTCTCAAGCAAATCAAGGATCGGAAGTTGGATTCATTTTTTGAACTCGAGTCCAAGTTGATTGGTCGGACTGCATTGGAGAGAGGAGTTTTAGATATTTTACTCGATACTGATATGGGATCGCCGCAAGATAAAATGCGATTCTTTCTCATTTACTATTTAATGCTTCAACAAAATATGCCACAGGTAGTTAAATGATTATATTGTTTTGATAATAAGTATTAAAATTGTTTGTGATAATGCTAAAAGTTAAATGTTGTTTTTATTTGAAGAGTGAATTGGAGCAATTTACTTCAGCTTTGGAGAGTTCGGGCTGTGATTTAGGACCTATTAACTTTGTTAAGAAATGGATGTAAGTTGTTCATTATTTTAATTAAAATTTTTATTAAAAGTTGATTTCTAATATATTAGGGATGAATAACACTTGGTCATGTTATTTAAAATAATATATTTTATACTTCATGAGGTTAATAGATAAATAATAGTTAATTTATTGTTTCGTTTCTAGTTCTTACACCAAAATGGCGTCAATGAATATGGGAAATTTATATTCTGGTACAATGAATAAGCCCTCGTCTATGCTCTCTAAACTCGTAACCGGATCTTCTTTCTTAATGGAAGGCGTTAGGAATTTGGTCGTTAAAAGACAGGTAAAATTGATTTGATTAGAATTTAAATCCATTATGATAAATGCTCCTCTATATAAAGTTATTGTGAATGAAAGTATAATGTGTCTATAATTGATGTTTAGAACTTGCCATTGACGAGATTAGTTGAGGAGTTAATGGAAGGGAAAACAACTCAGGAAACCGATGATTTCCGTTACCTCGATCCAAAGCTGCTAAAACCTTCAACAACCTCTGTAAAAGGGACGGTGTATCAAGAAGCTATAGTTTTCGTCGTGGGTGGTGGCAATTACATTGAGTACCAAAACCTAATGGATTTCTGTAAAGTAAGTTCCTCCATCCAATCCCATATAATTCTTTATTTGATTCTTTAGATTTTTAACTACAAAAGTACGCTTGTTGGAAATAGCCATTTGGATTATATGGTTAAATTAAAATGAACATTCCTTTTCTTCACAGATGAAACAAGTAAGTGGCACTCCTAAGAGAGTCATCTACGGCTGCACGACTTTAACAAATGCTAAGCAGTTTTTGAAACAGGTTTACATTTTATAAATTATATATAAATTCTCTCATAATGGTCAACCGTGTGAGAACAAATGGGATTTGAATATAAAACTTATGGTTTTTCTTATTAATATTCATTAGCTCGCTTCTCTCGGAACGGAGCTCAGATGAATTCCAAAATAGCCAAGATGTCAATTTTTAATTTTCGTATCCTTTTATAATATTTGAGATTAAATCAAGTGGAATTGTATACATATTTGAATAGGACATTTAACTAAATACATATAATTTAAGCACGTTGCATGTAGTCCATGTTTTGTATAATGTATAGATAATACTGTGTAATCTATTCATAATTTATATTTAATTATTTTCAATCAATCATATATTATAATTTATTTCATATTCATAAATATATTGTTTCAAATTCTCTATCATTCATAATATTTAAATTCCCAAATTTCCATCGCATGTGAAAAATTATAATCGATTATAAAAATGTAAAAGTTGAAATATTGAATAAATAAATATAAGAAATAAATGAAGGTGAATGGATCAATTAGCAAAGTTTTGGAATCATTTCATTTATAATACATATTATTATCCGATACTTATTTTCATTGTTCCATGGGTTGGGTTATAAAAGGGAAGATGATTTTGAATGGAATCCCCTGTGTTGGATTGTTCTTTCATCCTTTTCTGTTCGAGAGGCGGAGAAAAGGGGTCTGTGGGTAAATGAGGTAAATCTGCATTTCATCATGAAGTGCCAAAATGTTTGTCGGCTCGAGTGGGTTGGAAAAGGGGTGGGAAAAGTCCAACGTGTGTCCCGGTCCATTCCGATGAATCCAATTCCAAGCCCGTGTGGAGATGACTCGGTGAAAAAATGTAAATCAGAGCGGAGGAAGGACGGAAAGACAATAAGTCACATTTTTCGGCATGGAGAGAATCATAGGGCCGAAGAGAAGGAAGAAGGTGAAACAAAAAACAAGATGTGTAATTTTCAACTTCTCCAAATTACTGTCATTTGTTGTTGGATCCCTCGACGTTCGTTTCCTTCCCTCCTCCGTTTTCTGTCTTTCCGCTCCTCATCGGCTCATTATTGTCCGCCGGGGCAAATGAGGAGTGGGGAGTGGGACTTCGTGATCTTGAGTTCCCTGTAATGGAGAAGGAGCCGACCTCGTCCAGGACTCCCCTAACTAGAGGCACGACATCCACCTGGAGAAACCACACGGGAAATTGCACCAGAGACACACTGCCTTTCAAATACCTTCATGCTCTCCAAATTACACCCTTCGCCCAACATCCTCCTCCGCTACACAAACAGTTCAATTCAAAAACTTTCATGTTCAGGAAACTATTACCGATTACTCAATACCAAAATACCAACGGCTCTTATCTCAAACATGTTACAACTTTACAAGACATCTAATACAATTTTTACATTGATTTTTATATCTGTTGGAAAACTAAAATACGTAATTCACACATTTAAAAATGTAACCTTATTTGAATGATGGAGGATATACTTATCATAATATTGTTATTACCTAAATATCCGGCTTAATAATTATTAACTAATTTAACTATTATTATCTGTGTATAATGCAAGACGAGATGATGACGAATTTTATTGTCAGGTTTGGGATTAGGGTTGAGAATGAATGAGGAAAATGTTATTAATTTAATGTTTTAATTGTGCTAATTAAACTGTTGAATGGATGAAATGCTCATCCAATGTAATCTTCATTCGATGTAGGAATGAGAATGAGTTGAAGGTTCAATTACTATCTTTTCCTTGTGTTATTGACGTAGGAAAACCTCATCATCATGTCTATTCTAATTAATCAAATGTCGGGAAATAATAGGTTGTAAATGATGATGTATTTAGTAAGTTGATGGTTTCTACTTTGGATTCTTCAAATAAGATCCCTTGTGCGTTGTACAGTTCGACCACCTTTACATACATTATACATACATAGTACATACAAGAGCAAGACAAGACATTGTATCATTGTAATTGTAGGATGCATTACTGGATAGATGTTGAAAGTTGTAACGCTTTGTTTCATTCCATTTCCATTTCCATACTTGTAGAATTAAAGTGCTAAATTCTCCTCTCACAATTTATATTTACATTTACAATTCATGTTGCACTGAATTGAGAATGCGTCGTAAAAGGTGTCCACTCCAAACAGTGTTCTATTCTGATGGTTTTTATGTATAATTAGAGGAGATTTGTGGTAGTGGCCATTACCACCTGTTTAAGAACAGAAGAACAGAACATTGAAAGAACATTGAAAGTGGGAGTCTCAAAGGGAGCTGATAATTGATTAAAGCGAAGCAATGGATGATGGCCGAGAGGATGTTGACTTGGCCGCCGTGCGGGCTCATTTTCTCACACAGAGAACTCAGAGGAGGGCAAAAAGAAGGAGGGCCGATTGTTTTCTGGAGGACGACCAGTAAAAAACGGAAGAGTCACTGGAGATAACCAGAATGGAGGAGGATGGGTAAAATGAACAGAGCCGCCTTCGTACCGGAATTGACTAATTTATAATGAGGAGATGGGAGGAATGCCGAAGAAAGCACTCCAAGTGGAGTGGAGAAGGAACAATAAATAATTTTTCGGTCCTTTTATCCCCTCCACCGTTCCGCTCCATGGTTGGTGGTGTGGAGCTGGTGGAGATGGAAGGAGCCAAAATTGCTTGTTGATTCTCCCATTCTCTCCGCTTTCTTGGTGGTCCGCTCCTCATGAGCCGACGAGGTCGAGTAATCTTTCCTCACCTGCCCAACACGAACAGAAGAGGCATAAGGACCACTCCAACCTCCCGCCATTGTTACAGTGACAACTATGAATCATAAGCCAACAACAGCCAACAGTCGACCCAACATTTATGATCCATGAAATATGTGTAAAGAACTCTGTAAGAACCATTAAAGGATCATAAGGACTTCTCATGTGTCAATTTAGAAAAAAGGTCAATTCGACCGTTTTTCTAAAGAGAACGTTTTTTGATGCTTGTAGACTTGTGATAAAAAGAATGAACTTTAATGAACATTTAACATTTTTCATGCCTTTATTAATATAAATTCTCTCTTTGACACGAGTTAAACTTCTCTTTCTGGAAAGTGATCATTTATTACAATAAGAATTTAAGAGCTCCTTTAACAAGTACAAGTACTCAACACTATAAGATTACCTACAATTATTACTTATTTAGTTATAACAAGCTTACTCATCTATTATCACATGAAATGTATTCTTACACTATTAATTTACTCATAAATACATATGAGCAAATCACACTACTTTAACAAATATTCAATTACAAATACCTACAATACTCGTGTATAAGTTAACTAAATATTTTTATAATAGACCATAATATGTTCAAACCAAGTTTTTTTAATTAATTACATTCACGAGACTCACAAGTTGAGGGAAAGTTTATTTATTTTATAAGAATAGGTAATACCATATATCTGTAGGTGAGATTGTCAGACTTGATTTCACATCGAAAGACCCTTCATTGAACATAGGGTTAATTTAATAAGAAGTCAATGGGCGCAGAAGGTGAAAAATGAGTTGTTGGTTTTTTGTAAAATGGAATTTTGAAAAACACTGCCAGAGCAGAGTTGTAAGATAAGAAAGAGAGAAGCCGTGAGGAGTTTAGTAAAGAAGGGAGAAGACCTACAGAAGAGAAACGAGTCATGTAAATGGAGAAGGACCCTCGGTAAAAAACAACAAGGGTACTTCTTTATTCTCCCTAATGAGATTTAAATGAAGAGGAGGCTAATAGAACGACTTCAAATGTGGAACCTCATCAAAGATGAATAAATCTCAGTTCTGAGGTAAAAAGAGTTGGATAGGGAGCCTGGGTAGTGAATAGTAATGAGGGCTCCCTCCTTTATTTATCTCTTAAGGGTCCTCTCTCCCATCTCCTCCCTGCTTGGGCTCCCAAATTGAGTTGTTCGCCCGGGGAAATAAACATTATGATGAACCTGGTCTAATGTAATAATAATATTTACTTTTTTAAATAAAGCTATCAGAATGCTTAAATACTCATCAGCTCTTATAAACAAATATTGTTAGGATTTTAATTAAAATTCTAAACCTTCTTTTGCACTTCACATTTTTACCCTTAAACAATTTCTAAAAATTCTATTTTATTCAGACCTTCTCCTTAATGGCACTTTTAAACTTAATCTCATACATACTTACATTATGTAGCCTCAAATAGCCTCTTTCTTTGCAAAATTCATAATCAATGGATTATGGAATAATTAACCTACGTCTTAAAAATGAAATATATATCTCAGTATCATTACAGCTAAACTTACAGTTAAAATACACACATTAAAACAAAAAAAGTAATACTTAAATCTCCAACATGATGTACAAAACCTGTACATTTAAAAAATGAGAAATACAAACATTTTACAACATGAAAAATATCCACTTGTTGTATAAACTTAAATTTAAATATATAAACATGGAAGTTATATTAAAAAATATTATTTACGCTATATTAAAAATTTGGGCGGGATGGGAAGCCCAACGGTCAATTTTTATATAAAATTAGAAATTATGATCAGAAAATCCCACACGAAATTCCCATTCGATTGGGAATAATCGACATCGACGATTCGACGATTATTAATCGTTGAAATAATCAATTTATAATTTCAATAGTCAATTTAAGAAAAAATGTAATATTATATATAAATATAGCTTATAAGGTTAAGACGCTTATTTAGAAGGTAGAAGTAGAGTAAAGGTAAATCTTACTTACATTCATTAAACTACTGACTAAAATTTTGTTAAAAGAAGAGACCAGTTCACAGGTCAAATGTTGGTGGTCGAGTTTTTTAAAGTGTTGGCTCAGCTGCAACCACAGGCGTCGACGACCATTTCGTTGTAGTTTTTCAACACGACCTTGTCGGACGAGTCGTTGTATAAAAGGGACACGGAGGAATATTTGGTCGGGACGCAGCAAGGCGGAGGGACCAACTGCGGGTTCATGGAGTTCACCAGGGCTTGGATGACGGCGTGGTTCGTGGCGTTCAAATGATCCGCCATCGGGAAGGGACACTCGCCGGCACAATGGAAGGCTTCATAACCTGAACAACCCCAGAGGTTAATTTAACCATTTAGTTAAGTAATGGACAAGATCTGTGATCTCTGTGAGATAAGTCCATGTTGACAAAATTGCTGAGGATTGTGAACAAGAGAATGATAATTGACGTACCTGGAGGAGCCACAATCCAGTCATTCCAGCCAACATCGTTGAAGTCAACGAACATCCTATGTTTTGAACACAGATTCCTCTTACGATTCTTGTTCCGATGGCCCCTCTTTCTCTTCCCACCCTCGCGACCGCCTTTGTTGTTGGCAGCACGGAAATGGCGAGAGAGCGTCTGAGCGTTTCGCTGTTTTCTCTGACGACCATCGTCAGAATATGTGAAAAGCACCGGGTCTCCTTCATGAGAACTAAATAAATGCAAAATTAATGTAAATATGCTAGCCAAATCAAGTAACGTTTACTATAAACTACAACTACCGCATTTTAAAATATACAGTAAAAGCTCAAATAGAATCCCCGCATTCTATTCGCAGAATTTAAATTTACTCTTAAAAATACACTAAAAACTTTAAACGCTTTAAAAATTTATAATTTTGTATTTAATTTTACTCTTAAAAATTCATCTTTTTGTGTAATGCTTTATGATTATGAATTGATTCATTGCCAAAATATGAATATGAGTATTTACTAAAAGATTTCATCACTCTTTACCTTGCGAAAAAAATAGTAGAAAGCTCTGCATTTTCTATAAAAATATATAAAGAAAAATGTAAACTTACTTTGAAGATAAATCTCTCCTAATTCGGACGTGGCGGGTGGCGGCCTCATTAATGACTTGCCCATCTGGGTGAATAATTTGAATAACAAGGCCATGATTTCTCTTTGGCTCTCTCTTCCATCGGAGGACGGCGGGGAAAACGTCCAACGTGAGCCAGAGCGAAGAGTTGGCTCCCTTCAACTTCACCAGCTTTGAGTCTATGGGGTACATGATGGGGTCTGGGGAAGGAGCGTCGGGTTTAGTCCTTGGGGGTTTTATCACATCGTTCACTAACACTCTCACATGGGGAAGGTTCCTCTCTTTCAGGACCTCGGTCTCCTTCCTATTGAACACTAGTCTCAGCTCTGCTCCTGTCAATTCCTCCGAGTCCGGGATCGACCCGAGGTCAAAGTTGAGCCGGTGACCCCAACCAACCTCTGGTTCTCCTAAAAAAATGAAAAGTAATTTTAACAATTTATTTAACTTAATGGGATTCCCTCTCATCGACACTCATCGCCATCATTCAAGCAAATTTAATTTGAAAGCTAAGGTTTTTGAGTTTGACTAATTATGTCAATATTTAATTATTTGGAAAAGAAATTTCTCACTCACTGAGGTGGTAGAAAGTTCGGACGGTGTTTGCTGTCCGCGTGTGCCGCCCTGGCAAATTGAGATTCGTTGTCTTCAGCTTACTTCCGCTTTGAGTCTCGTAGAGGTCAACGAGGTACTTTGGAACCTTTAACCAAAAATTTCCCCATTTTAAAACCCATCAACTGGAGAAAATGAGGTGAAATGAGGACGCGGCTCACCTTAATTGTCTTCTCACTCTTCTTCGGCCTGGTCTTCATTCCGAACGCCTTCAAGAACTGTGATTCTAATCGGGCCAGCACTTGCGGCTCAACTGTCCTTGTCACTTCGTAATGACTATCTGTATGGAGAAAACATGGCCATTAGGATCGATTCCACATCGTTTGGGGACGAATGTGTTGTTCTGAATTTCAACCGCCTACTTATCTCATCTTCCTCATTTCCTTGGTCCATTAGAGCCACGGCGGACTCAAAGGTCCCACTCATGAGGAGATGAAGGAGGAAGATAAGGAGATTAACAACAGAAGACTCACCTTGAATTTCGTTACTGGCTACTGTTGAGAGGAAGGGACTACTGCTCGAAACGATTAGAATAGGTAAAAGGGCAAGGAGAATCAGAAGTTTGTGCAGTCTTTGAGGGAATGGAATCCTCACCAACTCGGCCCACGATCTAGAAAATCAAATTTCAAAAATTAAGTTCTTGATTGATTCAAAATTTAAATTAATTAAATGATTCAAAGTCAATCAGTCAATCAATATGAAATTGTTCAATCAAAACCAGACAACTACCTAATTATAAACCATCACTAATTACGTTAATTTTAATAATAAAATTAATATTTTTACTTGGCTTAAGAGCCAAATTACTTTTTAATTTTTATTTAAGCATTATCCATCTAACCATTTATATTTAACCATTTTATTAACTATTTAACTATTCATATAATAGGTAAAATGGGCTTTTTATTTGGTTTCTGTCCATAATTGCATTTAATGCGTATTTCGGCGTTAATTTTTTTTAAATTTTTAAATTGAAAAGTACGCCAAGTATAAAAGTAATTCTGCTGTTTGAGCAGAACTCATGCAAGGGTTTGAGATTTCTCTCATGGAATAAAGAGAATCTCCAAAGAAGGGTTGGTTGAATTGAGTAAGAGGGCCAAAAGAGCCATGAATCAAATGGATCATCTTCGCACCTTTCCCATTTGTTAGGGTAATTTGGCAAGAACAGGCTGGACACCAGAGGAGGGAGATTGGCTTCATCATCATTTCCTCCTAGACACTTTGTCTCTTGGCCCACCTTTCCCCACTAACGGGGGGTGGAGGGGAGGTGTGTGGGCGGAATTGAATTATGAATGGGAGTGACAGGGGAGCAAAGTTCAAGGGAAGTGCAAGTGAGTTGGACAAATGGTCTGTCAGTGAGTTTCTGGACATCTCCGCAGTTGGAGAAGGGGGAGGCAAATCGGAGGCCGGAGGCTTCACGCCGCCACAGCCACCATTCATCTCATCAAGAAAGTAAAGTAATAAATGGGCTTAAAAGGAAACCTGAGGAATGCACAGCCCATGTGGACATAAATCCGAGGACTAATATATCTCTCACTCAAACATACTTGTCTAAAGATTCACATTTTTAGGGCAATTTGGGCCCCATGTCGTCCACCCTCCTAAGCTCCTCAACACTCCCTCATAAACCATTCTTTTATTCCTCTACAAAATTTTCGCAGCCACATGCAAAAGGGTTCAAAAGCCTAAAACGAAAATATCCTCCAATACATTTTATATCTATCTATCAATTGACTCTCTCATTTGAATGTCCTGAGTCTCCTGAGAATAAATAAATGATAAAAAGAGAGCGAGCAAGTAAAAATACAGAAATAAATAAATAAATAAAAAAGAGAATAAATAATACAGAATAAATAAAACTGAGAATAAATAAAGACAATAAATAAAAAAGAGAGATCCTTCCCCAAGATGTTTCAAAAAATATTCATTAATCTTACCTGGGAGGGAGGTGAATCATTGTCGAAGTTTTTCCGATCGGGAGATGGGGGACAATGTATGAGTGATTAATCGGTCAAGTTCGGGGTCTCACGGGGGCAGGAGAGCATCCCGGATGTGGGGAGGCGTGAAGCCCATGGACACGGGCTGAATCACATGACGAGGCGGAGAACCGCCGTCACTTTCACAATGGGGCGATGTCTTACACGAACACGTCCATCCTGGGCTGAGGTGTGAATGAAGGCGAGTTTGGTGGTAGAGTGGGGCCACGCTGTCTGAGTGGACTCCTTTGGCCCTTCTTCTTCTCCCACCCATCTCACCTGAGCTCTCGTCGTGGGATCGGTCCCTTCTTGCTGACCCCTTCTCTCCACTGGAATTCACGACCAGCCCACGCTATAGTTAGATCCTTCCGAACACATCTACCTGCCGCTGCATCGACCCTGCCCATCCCTCGGCCCCGCTCCCAGGAACAAACACGAACTCATGTACAAAATCACATACTTACATACAAACCCAATACCACATGCCCCAGGACCAAGACGCTCATCTTATAAGTCCTGTGACAATCTTTACATTTTCCAAAAAATCTTCAAAAAATCTCCCAATCTTCATAAAATCTATATTAAAATTTTGAGAAAAATGTTTGAATTTTCCTATTAGTTATATCAGTAATTCGGGGTGAGTCTTAAGTCGATGTGTTTCTTACATTTATAGCGATTTAAAATCGACATCGAGGTATTTAATACATATATTATGGTATTTAGTTTGAAATAATAATAGAGTTTGTATAATATATTTGTATTTCTTAAATTGATTGTGAGTAAAACATTAATTATTGGATATTTAGGTTCTTGTAGTAATTTAAGTTTTAACAATGAAGTGATATATTTGTTTAAATGGTTCTTTTCTTATTCACAAGTTAAAAAGCTTGAATAATTAATCATGGTTCAACTGGCCAATAATGTGTGTATGTATTCTATGTTATTAGGAGGATGGATAGGAGGACATTGGGAAAGATAACATTCCATTTGTAAGGCTGTCGGGTTCCGACAAATAACTACATTTTCGGAGGAAATAATGACACTTGAGAGTGTGGATCCTTCGCGGCCCTTTTCTCAATGGATGTCAAGGGGCAATAAAATGAAATGAACGGGAGAGAGAGAATCAACAAACCACCCCTATGCCTTCCAAACCGCTCCTCTCATGGAGTCCCATAAATACGACACCGGCGGCCAGCCATATAAAACATTAAACAGCTAATAATAATATAATGACAATAACAACGACGTGGGAGGAGGACGTCTCAAACTCGTCAACATTTTAGTACAACTCGAGTTATCAAGACTGTTAACTTCCATTAGCAGCCCGATCTCCATCCAAAACAAGGTGAATTGGGAAACCGAAAATGTGTTAATGGACCTGACTCGCACCTCCATTCAGTTATTGCTAAATAAGACTCACCTCCGCCCTTTCCCCTCTCATCTTATTAAGAATCCATCTCAATGACTCGCTTTGTCAACGTGTCAAGAGGGGACCACGGGACTCAACATCATCAATTTCACATTATAGACTTCTTCACCTTCAGACCCACTCTATTATATTACTATCTGTATAGTCGCTCTTACTACTATACTATTGTACTACTAAATATTATGTATAGATAATATTATGTATAATACACTATTAAATATGATAAGTATGTACAGATTTTGTATAGGATTTTGTATATGATTGTTAACGAGGTTTAAAAGGGAGATATTGGGATTTATTTTCCCTCGCTTCATGTACCGTTCCATTCCTCCCCTTGTGTTAATTACAGTATTTCCAATTAATTAAGAAATGCCTTTGAGCCATTCTCTCTATTACCGTTCTTTTATTCCGATTTCAAATAGAATTTTTCTGTACTTACAATTAATTTTTTAAATACTTACATACATTTACAGGTAAGAATAGTTGGAGTTTTTTGCCTCTGAAAAATCATTTAATTTTATATGGCTGGGATTGAAAAATTCCCCTTTCACATGTTTCCTGGAATTTTGAAGAAAAAAGTGTATTTACAGGTACAAATAATAATCCTCACCTTTTTACAATTGTCGGCAGCAATTTGTTAACTAATTACAAGTGTTGTATCTATTATTTAAGTATTTGACATGGGGGTTATGCCCAGTTGGGTTAGAATTTTTATTTTAAATAGAGAAGAGATCCAACTCGCTTCATTTTGTCAACTACGACTAAAGAAAGAGAAGACAATGGATGGGACAGTTTTTATAAAAGTCATGTTCCTTTTAGGTCGGAAGGGTTATGTAAATTTGGCCCAATTATCTGTTCGGTTCAACCTTCCTTTCTCAATTATGTCATCCACTCATCTCATAAATGCACAGGTAGGGAAAAAAGAGATTACCAAGGGAGGAATATTTTAAAAGGGCCCAAGAAGGCCTACGTGACATTCTTGTTGTAAGTAGTCACAAAAGCATCGTTGGGTTCACCTGACGACTTCTTGTGGCTTTTATACGTAATACATACATTATGTTCTGGACTTGGCATTGGGAGGGTGGAAAAGTAAATGGGAGTTTGAATGATAGATATGATAAAACCAGGGGTGAAGTTTACATGATGAAGGAGAGAAAAGTAAATGGTCATTTAAAAGGGCGAATGAAGTTTGTGAGAAAATTTGGTTGTTTCTTTTTTAATGTTTCTTTTTCTAACACGGAGAGTTTCTCCTTTATGTAATAGTAAATGTAATGAGCCGACTTCCTCCACTTATCTCTTGTCTTCTATATTACATATAATAGGTATACATAATATATATGATATATATATATATATATATATATATATATATATATATATATATATGAGTTCTAAATGATTTCTGCTCCATATTTATGGTAAGTTGAACGTGAGTTGAGAAAGTCGTAAAAGGGGCTCTGACTCTTCCCTTTCCTCTCCGATAAGTCAAAGTGGAGTTTCCCACTCGGAGCTCACCTTTATTTGTAAAATGATTTTGGGGAAGAAAGGAATTGACCGCAGGCCTCGGAACCCGAACCTCTCGACTCTATTTCCCAAGAAACTTGTCACAAGATTTACGATCACCTTTCCGAGCCCTCTCCAGGAATGACATGTCTTTTAAGGGTAGCACACCTAAAACAAGAGTAAGGATTTAACAATAATATACACAGATAGGATGAGAATGGATGATATATATATTTGAGAGATAGGATGAGAATTTGGATCCACTTCCATTATTCTCGGAAGAATTAAAAGAGAATTTGGGATGAGGATGAGAAAAGCATTTCACTCAAGGATTATCAAGCACTTTGTCCATTACCTCAAACTCCTTCAAGAGATTCAAATTCATTTTTTCAACCACTGCATTCCACTCCCAGAGAGTCTTGACAATTAATGACTCTATTCTGCTTGATATTTCACTTCTTTAAACCCATCATCATTATTTACTCACCATTTATCAGCATTTCTTTCTTGTCCCTCTCACTGGAGATGTTCACAAGGGCCCTTCCGCTAAAGGAATCATTCCCAGGCTTCATTCTCCTACAGATATTCCATCCAATATGAATTCCCATCCAATATGAATTCAGATGAATTCTCAGATGAATTGTAAACTGACTGTGAAACGAGCCGCCTTGGTTGACAATAATAATCATAATAACTTCCATTGTCCCATTGAAGAATATTGAAATCTGATATGTCATGTTTTTAGAACGAGTGTGGGAGAGATGGGGAAAAGCCCAATTTTCAGATCATGAGCTTTCAATAGGGAACTAATTCCATAATAAAAACTGTAAAAGGGAAGTCTTTTTTTATTGGGGGTTCTTTTCACAAGGACCGGTCCTTTGGAAAATGAAGAAACAATGTTATTATTTGAAAGGTGGAATAAGTATCGCTCCCATCCTTCACTGTATTTGTTCCAACAGATAGCCGCCTGATAACAATCTCTCAAAATGGAAGACCCTTTTACCTCCACAACTCTCAGATGTTTGTGGAGAGCTCTGTGGGGGAATTTTCTTCTTTTCCACACAAATCTTAAACTCTTGTCTCCTACAGAGGAGATGAAATATATTGAAATAGAGAAAATAAACAATATACAAAATACAAAGTAACATATACCATATAAGTATTCATATTATAGAAATATGAAATATCACACAGATAGAACTTATTAGATAGGATCTTTTAAGAAATCGAGAGATTAGAAATCAAACGTGGTTTGACGTGGGTGTGTCAATATGATTAGAATAAGATTACCATTGAAGCCAAAAATTGGAGTTTGAGTCAAAAGTATCTTAAAGTGGAATAATGAAGGGAACAAATGAGGAAATGCAAATGAAGGAATATTTCAGGGGCAAAGATCTTAATTTTTGGTTTGTAGGGGAAAGTAGGTTTCTTATAAATCCTACTGTATAAATCTTATCTGTGTAAATCCTACATGTTTGCTTACATATTATCTGTATGTTTAAGAGAATGAGAAGACTCAGGTGAAATATTGTAATGTTGTAATATAAATAAATATAAAATTCCTCGACCGTTGCCTTTCCCAATGGTCAGACTGAGCAAAGGGACAAGGATTGTAATTCATTGAGGAAAATGCAAATCAAGTGAACGAGTTTTATCGGGATTTATCCCATTCATGAATTGCTTGCCCATATGAGAATCCTTGAGCTTCATTCACAACTCTTCCATCCTTAAGCTCCTTTTTGCAAATTCCAAGCCTGGGGTCGCGGAATGTATATTTGAATGTAGGAGGCGTGTAAATTCTGTCAGGCTTGACGTTTTTATGACTCTTTTTTGCAAAGAGGAGAATTGTTGAATTGGTCGAACATTGGGAAGGGTGAAGGAGTCCCGGGTTTGTCTTTGGAACGCCAAGGAGGATCCACGACGAGGTTGTTGTGGGAGGGAAGGATTTATGTGTGCATTTATTAACCAGAGATGATGATGAGCTTCGCCCTGTACCACGCACACATCTTGGACCATAATCATCTCGACGTAGATCCTATCGCTCGGAACATTGTTTGGACCGTCTTATAACAATAGTATACAACTTCACGTACACGGATGGATTTTTTCTCAAATATGTGAGGATGCACCTGTGGTACATGCTCACCTGTACCAAGGGAAGAGTGATGAAGGAGAACACCTGGTCCTCCCATCTCTGTTGCCATGTACTGGCCCCAGCTCTCCACCACTTCCCTGTCCAAATTTCGTTCGAGGTCCAACTGACCCGCAATTGGCAACCAGAGCTCCCAGCCCATACTGTCCACCTCGAAAGAATGATCCGGAGAAAGATAGGGAAGGTATATGGAGACTCCCGAGACAGCTTGGAACCACATTTTCTCTCTCTTTAATACTCCCCTCATGTCAGCCATCACCTTCCAAAAAATCTCGGCTTACTAAACCAACTCAAACCTTGTTTGTCTTCTTCAAACATGTTGTTCAAATATTACACTCCTAATTTTTAAACATTAGGAGGATTATTAGTAAGAAAAACATTTATTTTAAATATGGTTTAACATATACATACATAATTGATTCATGATACAATTATGATCAATACAATTGTAATTAACACTGCAATTATGATCAATACAATTGTAATTAACACTGCAATTTAAAAATAATAATTATTTATAAAAAAGATATAATAGCTTTTTAATAGTAATTATTAAATTGTAATAACTTCAAAATATATATTGTAAATTATTTTATTTTAAAATTTTAAATTATAAAAATGTTTGGAAGAATTTTAGTAAGAAAATAAAAGGGAGAAATAAAGGTAGAAAGTTGAAGATGAAAAGAATTCCTTTAGAGATCTTGTACGGACTGTGAAGAAGAATGAGGATTAAATTGTCAAGAAGGAAAAGTGACAAGTTTAAGGTGGACAAAGCGGAGTAAGTGGATTTACTCAAAGTGGAAAATGGAAGCCCGCATTGAGTCAGAGTCAACAATGGAATGAACATTGAGAAGGACTGGATTTGTGTCCATAAGTTTAATGTCAATTGTCACGTTCTTTTTGAGACTTTTAGTGAGTCCTTTGAAGAGCCTTTTTGAGAGTCCTTTGGAGAATCCCTATAGAAGGAAGGGAAAAATCTCTGTGAGCGTATTATTAAATAAAATGGGATGAGAGGAGTCGATGAGACAAGTTTGAGGATTTTGGAAGGAAGAACCCTCAACGGACCTTTTCACATTTTCCCATCCCACCGAACATGATGATTAGATGTCGGAAATTACATGGGTTGAGTGGAATTAAAACAGAGGGAAAGAAAAGGGAGGATGTGAGCGGTGTAAGGTCATAGGACCTCTTGGATCCCTTCAGTCTTCAGTTTTTCTCAGTGGCGTGAGATATCCAACGATTTTATAACATGATGACATGATGAGAGTGCAATAAAGTAATTTGATGGGCCGAGTAAGATGTAATTTGAATGGAGGAAAAGGGCTGGGGATCATAATTATAATTTATGTAATTCATTCACATTCTTTTTTGTTCAAATCGGGAATCGGCTATTGAATAATAATTTGGAATAATTGGTTTTTTCTCTCCAGAGAGCCAGAGAGTGATGAGCTGGAGAGGGAGAAGAAAAAAAGGAATTTGAACATTGGAATCTTCCTATTTGCCCATTCAACAAGGAGGAGGAGAAAAAGAAGAAGAAGAAGAAGAAGAAATGACAAGACAACACTGGGACTGTCGATGAATAATGCATGAAGCCGAACCTAAATTTTGACCGTGACGACAATCAAAACATTTTCCATCCACACCTCTTCACCAATTCTGACCCTTTCGAATCTTCTTCTTAAACTTATCTGTAGATTCTCTTTTAGTGAGGGATTTAATGAGGAGATTCGCCATGGGCAAAAGTGATCCATTCGCCTTTGGCTAATTTTAACTCTGCCTTTTACTGTCCTCTGACATGAGTGTGAGTCCTTTGATACAGGGGAGGGCCGTGACAATTGTCCGATGAATGAGAGTGGGAGATTCATTGAAGGAGACAGGCGGCGCCAAGCAGTCTCGCACCTCTCAATCCCCACTCCACACATCCCACTCACAAATTACAATAGAAAGGATTCCAATTGGGGATTATTTAGCGCTCACCTGGCCCTTCTTTTCCGCTTTTTACCCCCCGACCAGGTGTCTCTCTAATTGCTCTCTCGAGAGTCAGCGAGCCCATAAGGGGAATCTCCAAACCCGCCCTCTCATTTGCCCTCTCGCCTTCAAAAAGTCTTGGGCAACATTCCCCCTCCACCCTCTGCCCTGTGTCCAAATAATACGCAGAGGATAATAATGCATCTCCCATAATTATCCACCCTTATAAATATATGAACCATTCTCCAACTTTTTCACCAACACTCAGAGAGAGTATTTCGGCTTTGGAGATCACTAATGGCTATTTCATTCCCCTCTTGACACACACATCCATTATGCTCAGCTCAAATCCCAACTATTTATTTATATGTAGACAAGAGGAGGAATGTTCATTCGCAGCGCAGAACGAGAAAGGTGCGTGGGATAATTGAACAAAAATCCTCATTTAAATGTAGGAAGATCCTTCAAGAAGGGCAAATTGAATAAACTTACAAATGGGCATTTGAATATTCATCAAACTTTGGGAATATAAAGAAAAATATATAGAATATATAGAATATAAAGAATACTTTATACTATAAACTTTATAGGCCTAAATTCATTGATTCGTGATGATTCTTTATGCAAAAAACATTCGAACCATATTCTGCTCATTGTTAATATTTTTTATTCATTCGCACCAAATCAGATCTTTTATTCTAATGAAGATTTCTGCGCAATTAAAGGGTAATACGCAAAGATCTTTTTACATTACGCAAAAATCTTCAACTAACTTTAAGTAATACACATATAAGATTGCCTTATATCATTATATTGCATTGCAATAAAGCAAATTCAAAACTATACTTTACTATATTACATCTAAGACAAAATAAAGATTGAATCACTCATTATGGTCATCGGGTCACTTTCAAAAATAATAATAAATATTTATTTCAAAGTTTGGTCGATATATACTATAAAGTATGGTAAGAAAAAAATTGACGACTTTCTCCAATCTTCAATGTACAAGTTACTTTATAGTTCATACCTAACAAACTAACAACATTCAACGACTTTGCAATCTTTTTCCTAATGGCTAGTTAAGCTACAAATTTATACCTAACAAGATCAAGAAGATCGAACAGAATCGAACTACATAAGAATAATAGATAATGTATAATAGAAAAAATCTATCAGTATTAATTGCCACATATTCTATGATTTAAGAATTTATAAATTGTTTAATTGGAATTATACAATTTAAAACTGCTTCAATAGAATCAAATATATTTATTCCCATAAATATAACATCATTTTATTGTCAATTTTGAGTTATTTACAATCAATCAATTGCACACGTAGTATTGTGGAAATGATAATAAGCAAATGATTTATTTATTGCCAGTCAATACTAGAATATAAGTATAATATATATTTATGTATGTATTGCTATATTGCCACCAATTGAACATGAGAGAGAACAAGTGAAATCTAACTAGAGGAATTTGGAATGTTAGGTGAAAGGGAAGTTCGGTGGGTCATATAAAATTCCCCAAGTTCTGTAAATGGAACTCTGATGTTTGTCTGCCTCTGAGGTGGGTCATAATTTGGCTGGGAGTGAGAAAACGCTGAGAAAGGAATGCAAAAATGTCATGAGGGGAGACAGGTCGAGTGAGAGATCGATGAGCTGCAAAAATGTGAGGTCTTTAATGGGTTCATTGGGCCCATTGAAGTCTCACTCACAACAGACCCCTTCTGTCCCTCCCATTCCCTTTCTTAACACTTTTGGGCATTGGATCCATCGGGGTCCTTTGGCACGTATCGAAGGAATTTCCACTCCACATTCTGGGGGACAAACGAGAAGGATTCCAAGAACGGTCGGTTCCATCAATGAAGGGAAAAATGAAGAAATCAATTTTACCGTCCGCCACCTGTCATCCAAATATTCTTCCCATACAATATCCAATATATATCCAATACAATACAATACAATACATACAGATACAATATGTACAGAATACAGATACATACAATATGTACAGATATTATTATATACTTAACTTGTACAAATATTCTTGGTACTTTTGTTTCTAGACCTCCCATCCATTGAGTAAATACATAATGGATTTGGATAATTTGTTTGCCTGATTCATGATCCCTCGAGTGAGGGGAATTTATTGACACTTGACATGGAAGGAGGTGATTAAGGGAGTTGCGAAGGGAGCTGGGTGACTGCGTGTGGCAAATATTTGAGATGTTTGTGTGGAGCAGCGTCAACAATGGATAGTTATCTGGGGCTGGGGAGGGCCCTTGGAAGGACGAATGGCCTCTCCTTGGTGAAGGAGATGATGACGTTTCCTGGGTGGTCAAAACATCAAAACCCCCGAGAGCTCTCTTGAGACCCTCGCGGCCTCGGTGCAGGACAACAGCTTCATACACTTCATACATGATTCTTCCATTTCCATTTTCCTATGTGTGCTGGAAAGCCGCCCACCTGCTGCACCTCTAAAAAATTGGCCCACCTAATCGTTGAGGCGGACCCGGGGGGGTTCTCCAAAGATCATTCCTCACCTGCCTCCTCCCAGCTCCAGATCCACGATGAGGGCACAAGTCCAAGTATTTGTTTTCTCCCCCCATGAGACCCGGGCGGCCCCTCCAACAACTTCATCTTCACCTTTGATCCCATCCATAAAAATAATCACAGACTCTGGAGAGTTTCCTCCGACTCCTCATTACCCCCACCATTTCCCAAAATAGACCACTTGATTTCATTTCTCGGAATCTCAACCCTTCACCTCCAATTACACACACAACATCACGAAACAAACGTCACACGATCCAAATAATTATGACCTCTCCGATGACCACGAAATTCACTTAAATGCATTCATGACAAAAAATTGAACCTCGGAAAATTTTTATTTACTCAGAGACAGAGATCATTAAAAGTGACAATGATAGTATTTCTTATCTTGTATCAAATCATTAATTTTTTACATCGATATGGACGGGCTTGTGATAAGGCAGAGATTTCTCCTTAATTATTTTACTTATCTCTTTCAATATTCTTAATTCTAACTTTAACATTTATTAAACTACCTGTATACAATATTACTAATTTACTAACTATAATACAAAAAACATTTAAACAATGTTACTTAAATGTACTCATTAGGTTGTTAGATTAAAATATTATAGAATTCCGACTTTAGTCATATTTTAAATATTTCAAACCCAATTTTGAAAATATGTTGAAAGTAAAATAAGTTTTATGATTCGCTTTAAGTCTAAAACAACAATGTTAAAAGAGCGGCACAATAAATTAAATAAAGGATAAGATTATGAAGTTTACTTAAAACCAAATTCGTAAAATGAGTATAGGATTGTACGATATTTAAAACTTCATGATGATTTGGTTAGAAGCGGAGAAAACACTTATTTTATTATTATTTGTAGTTAAGTGGTAAGATAAGAATTTGAGATGTTTGAAGGAGAATTAAGGAGGCCGAAGACGAGCGTGTACGACTATAATTACAAGTTTCTTGAGCATGGGAATTATTGTTTACGGGTAAAGTATAAGATTTACATTATGCTCTTTACGCATTTACAAGGTACTCTAAAAGAGATAAAAATGAAAATGCCTAACAAACGTCTTTCATCTCCCTCCAGAACCCGGCCTTTACAAAAACCCCCATTCGCCTTGAATCACCAATTAAAAATGGACCAAAAAGTCGCAATAAAAGGCAAGAGAATGGAAAAAGAACAATAAAATGGTTTTTGGCCAGTAAATCTCAAGATTAGATTTTCCAGGTGTGGACCATATACAGGTAATTCTGTGAGTAATTTTTCCAAGTCCAAGTCCATTATCCAAAGGACTTGAAAGGGATTTAAGTGGTCTTTGTATCGAACCTATGACTTAATGAATATTCATAAGATTGTGGGTTTCGGAAAGGCAGGAGAATATTAAAAGGTCGAGTAAGTACCCCATTATGTATCATTTCCATTTTTTTGCTCTCATCTCCCCAAAGTAATTTATTTTATGGAGGACGAAAAGATAAAGGATTGGTCCAATTGCCCCAATCCGATGTCACTCCGAGATTAATGAGTGATGTGATGATGTGGATGTCGATGGAGTGGATGCGATGTAAAGGGTCTTAATGGATCTCCAAAGGGTACTTACCACAAATCAGAAGGATCATCCTTCCCCCTTGTAAATTGGGCAAAAGAGATGAATTATAAAAATAAGGCCATGATAACAACGACGACCCTCTCGACGTTCCTCTCAACGTATCTTCTACTCATCATGGAGGTAAAACATTCCAGGAGGAATTCAAGAGAAAATTAACGTCTTTTTTCCTTCTGGGCTCTGAGTCCTCTAAGTCTCTTCGAGTCAGGCACAGATAAGTGGAGAATGGATGAAGGAATTAAATGGGAGATCCAATGGAGTTGGAGTGGGACACAATTAGGATTTTCCTGGTCAAGAAATTCCTACATTCTTTTGAAATGACAGGAGCGTTAATTGACGACATTCTCTCGATGTTTAATAGGGACTGCATGGGAATTGGGAAGTTGGTGAGTTTACAGCCCGGGATTGGAGATTCTTTTCCTAATGGACCCAATACTTTCCCAAAAATGTCGAACGGAGGAGATACGGCCCTACTCAGATCCAAAAACAAAAGATCCCTCCGAGTCCTCAAAGATAAGAAGTTCTGGGCCAGAAGAACCAGCTGGGGTTCTCGGCTTTTAAGAACCATTTCATTGAGAACGCTTTCTCTTCGTTCAACTTCGTTGTTTCACAACTCTTCTTCCCCACCTGGGCGAGGGGTTTTGACGGGAAAATTATTAATGTGGAATGAAGAGTAATGTTCCACAATTATTCCCCGAATATCACTCCTGATGGGTGAACATAAATTACTCATCTTTTACCCGCCGTTCTTTTCGCTTTGTTCTTCCGACTCGGCATGACTTTTTCCGATTCAACTGCCTTGGTCACTCTGAGCTCTGGTTTTCTTATGACTTATGAAATTCTTTGCTTATCGTAAGGAGATGGACAGATCTCCGCCTCTTCCGTTCTCCCACCGGCCTGTCAGGATCAAATGGGAAATCAATTACTCAAATCAGGACGAGGAGAAACAAAAGATACAATTAAATGGTACTTACTGTCTTCATTCCCTTCAATGAGGGGCCTTCATGGGAAAATCCCAAGACCATTTTTCATTCTGGAGGATCCGGGAGAATGAAAGATTCTTTGTGCGGGTTTCTGACCGAATACTAAGCTTTGTTAAAATAGAGCCGCTTAAGTATCAAAAGCAGATCTTTCAATTAGTTTAATAAAGGGATGGGATGATGGGAGTTTGATGGAGAGAATTCATCCAACCGGAATTTGAGTATATGATTCACTAATTAAACCAGAAATATGAGAAATGGAAGATTTCCCCCAAAATCATTCATCTGGAAAGATACAGTCTTTTATCCATATTTTATACCCAGGCAATATTTATTTTATTGTGTATTATCTGTGCATTATCTTTAATGATCACAAAGCCTATCACAATAGTTCTATATGTATAGGTAATGTTCATATTTGTACATAAATATTTTGGTTCGCTCGTGTGTATGTAACATGTTCTCATTATTTTACCTAAATACACAGATCCGGGAAAAATCTTTTTACCTTTTTTTACCTAAAACATGTGAATTTCCAATAATTCTAAAAAATGTAAGATGTGAAAGCTAATAAAATGGATCCCTTTTAACGATCATTTTGATGAATGACTTTACGAAAGAATTTATGCTCTAATTTGAAAGTATTTTTTAGTAAATAAGATTCAATTTATTTCAATTAAACAACGGAAGCAAGATTTTGTAAGAAAATGATGAATTGTTTTTTGATTTAATTGGAATCAAATTGACAAAGAGATCTATTTGAATCAAAACTACATTCACAAGTGTCCCATGTTCCATCATTGTAAAACCACACACAATTGTACTTTGTTCCGTTCGAACGCTCTTCTGTCCAATTGGAGAATTCTACCGGGCTTTTATCTTCCATCCAGGTAAAGTTCCCTTCGTCAAACAAATCAGTGGCGGAGAGCCAAACGTAGGGAAAAGCTTTATAAATCAAAATTGCTTTTACATTTTAATTAAAATGGTTAGTAATTTTAAGGATCGATATGAGAATGATAATGGAAATGTTCTCACGTGAAATATCGGTTTCACTGAGGAATCTGTGAATGAATTCATTTTCCTCTTGGGATTTGATTGTTGCTAATTTCATTCCATTCATGTGGCAAAATTCCAATGACTCGGACCAATGCATTTTGAGATTACCAATGTAATAATGTTTTCTATTGATCAATCCCACGTATCTTAAAGTACCCCAATCAAATTCGTCTTCATCTCGTTCTATTTTTTAATATAATGATTAATTTAACAAGTGAACTATGCATTTAAGTACAGATAAATGTAGATTTTCAAAGATCAGATTCCAATATAATGTTTTTACCTTTAAGTTTTCCATTCACCTCAAAAACAATAAGTGTAAAAATCACAAAGGTAATAATTATTCTCAACATTTTATACACCGAACAAGTTTACAAAATCATGAATTTACGATTGAATTTACACATACACCTAAATACATTGTAAAATATTGAAATTAAGAAACACTTTAAAATATGTATATAGAGTTGTTATTATGCAAATAATACAGGTATACAAACAAAAAGTATGTATACCTAGTATATAATTATATAGGCAATTATCAAGGTTCTCTGTTCATTTTTATCACTCACAATTAATTATCTAACTAGCCAACTTAAACTATTTATACTACTGTACCCTATATCTATATCTCATTTAATTTATATTCGCTTTTAATTAAAGTTGTTTTAATTATTGATTGTACATGTTTTTATCCTTAATGCACATAAATGAGTTTATATTTTACTTGTAATCGTGTATCGGTAGTCAAGATATCTTTATGTGTCGTAATCGCATAACTAACTTACTCTACTATAATATCTAAATACGTACACTGTGCAAAGTGTAAATATCGAAAATATAATATTAAATGAAAAGGAAATGAAGATTAAAATCTATAAATGATTACTTGATCACTTTGTATTAGTAAAGCATGAACATAAAGTCAAGTCAAATGACCATAATGGCCCATAAAACTTGTTTAACTATTAAATTGATCACTGCTTCACCAATGTCATGAATCATAAATTGAAGATTTTTCATGAGATGGTTGATGGAAAAATTGATAATTAAGTAATTCCCATTAAGCCGAAAGGTTAAGTATCATAGAATAGAATAATTATCACATTCATATAACTATGTATATACATTGGAAAAGGTTTAACGTTTAACATTAGGAACTTGAAACTTGATATAACAATAACATTAACATTATGTTAACATTCTCCGTTTTATTATTCCTCCATATCAGAGTTGGAATAATATTGATATCAAAGTGGAGAAAGCAAATATCGTCTTATTCCCACACTCAGATTGAATTAATCAATTTCTAATATACGCCGACTTCTGCCGGTTCTATTTTTGCCAACACTATCAAGTCCAACTTACTTTTATGTATGGTATACTTAACATACATATGACTTTTGCGGAGAGTTTCGGATGGTTTCTATAATGAGGACAGCGCTGGCGCTTTGGACGCTTTTCGCCAACTTGCCCTTCTCCTCCCATACATCGATCTTTTATTAGCCGACTACTTATGATATGATAAAAAGACCTTTTCTCCACTCATTGGCATTTGAGCCAACGAGGGTTTTTAATCAGCTCTACAAGTTCGGTATTTCTCCCCTTGCGAAAAGGTTTAAAAAATATAACGTTCAATCATAACTTTTCCGATCATCATAACTAATCGCCAATAAAAAAGGAAAGTTTGGTCGCAATCGAAATGCCTCATTTCCGGTAAGAAATTCGATTGAGGCTAAATAGGACTTAAGTATACGTCAGCTTGTAAAATCAATACCACTTTTCTTTATTGCATTTGACATTCTAACACATTTTTCTTATACTTTATCCATATCCATAGGTTGGAAACGAATGTGGGAAAGGAGCGGATTCCAAAAGACTTCATGAAAGAACTTTCCACACTTCTTGCAAAAAGATTCAACAAACCTGAAGCAGTAAGACAATCATAAACATTAACTAAATACACTTATGTTAATATACATAAATACTGTATTTAACTAAATATGTATTAACTATGAATTTAACATATTGATTAAGTTATTAATGAGTTTTAATTGTTAGTACATTTGCGTCACGGTGATTCCTGATAGTCCGATGATTTGGGGTGGAAGTGACGATGCCTGTGCCTTTGGACGTCTAATGAGTATTGGGAAGTTGAGCCCAAATGACAACATTAAGCATTCCGAGGCCCTCTTTAAGAAGATATGCGGGGATTTGGAGATCGAAGAATCACGAATGTACATTGTGTTTTCAAATGAAAAGAACGAAAATGTTGGGCATAATGGAACGACTTTCTTCGAGCTATTTGGGGAAGAAAAATAGCCAATATGCATTTACATTATTTCCTTTAATATCAAGATATTGATTTCAATTTCAATCAATCAATCATTGATTCATCATTCACTAGAAGCCTCAGTGGAAGCTGACAAACTCTAAAGCCTAAAATTGATAGACTTAAATTATTCCTACATAGATCGATCATTATTATTTGAACAAAATTAATATTTGATAAGTCTTTGCGCTTGACATTTGAGGTATAAGAATTTTGAGCAAAATAATACATACCTATATGGTATATCCTATACTTAAATATCGGCCACTGCAAGAGATGGAATGTCTAAAGTGTAGAGTTTTAGTAATGCAATTTCGTGCTTTGGCTTAAAACAAATGATTATTATGATATATATTTTGTATAAGTACAACAGTATTCTTATAAGAATTATGAATACGAATTATATTATTTAAACTCACTTTTAGTTAATTTTACATTTAGAGAAAATGTTAAATACTCGAAATAAATTATTGTCTCAATAAATAAATGGTAGAAACATTAAATAAGCACAAGTTTTATTTTTTGAATTTTATCACATGGTGTAAAATCATAGATTCATGTAGATATCAAAGATATAATTACATAATATTTATAAAAGTGATGCTAATAAATAATAATATAATGATCAACATCATACATGTTCAGATGACTAAAAAATGGTAAACTAAATTGCATAAAAACTACATAATTAATTAATACTTTAGTATGTGATATTAAGATATTATGTGATAACATTAAAAATGATATATTTAGTAAAATGTGCAAAATGGAAAGAGATTATATTATTATATTAATCTCGTACATCAAAAAGCTATAAAGTATGGCTAGTTTTTTGAATAAAAAATCCCACCAACTAGATGTAAGCTAAAGCTAGAACATAAAACATTAAACAATCCTACCCTTATAACTTAATATTGGGAATAGTTTTATTTATTTATTGTATTAATGCCTAATTACATTCAAGATATACTTTTTGAACATTGAGGTAATAGGTGAACAATAAGGAATGAAAACAATAAATGACAAGAAATCAAGAAAATTGGGACTAGAAGGGTTCGTTAATTATGTAAAAATAATGGTATTTTGCAAAATAGGAATATCGATTTAAACGGTAATGATAAGTTAATAATAATATTAGTAATAAGGTGTAACGATATTAATTTATTGTGAAAACCCTGCATGGTACCATTTTACTATTCTTTTCAAAATAAGATAGATAGGTTTATAAATCTTAAAGTCTTAAGCAGAAAATTTCGACATTGAAAGTAATTGTTGCAAACGTTTCAATAAAAATTAAATTAACCAAAAATTGATTTTTAAATTGTTATTGGGTCATAGGTTGGTTATCTATATATAACAATATAGTACTTTGCCAAGTCTCATTAAAATTGGTAACTGGATTTGCGAATCTATAGTCTGTATTCAAAATATGTACAAGTCGTTATTTAGTATTTGGGACTGAAGACATTAAATAAAAGTAAACCTAACCTAACATTAACATTAAATAATAGTTAAAATGAAATCAGGAAATCAAAAACTCGTAAATCACTAGGTTTGTTTCTTTACAACTAGACGCACTCTTCATCAAGAATTTTCTGCATATCCTCAGTATCCTTTACAACTAATTTACCTCTATTTACGACTGGTTGAAGGGAATAGAGATAAATTGCAAATGTGACAATGGCTATAGCGAGTACAGTGTTCAGGTAAATCGGAATCCCAAAAATTAGCCAACATAAAACAGCGGTGAACATTAGCTCAAGAGCACTGGCGAAAGTTTTAAGAATCGAGTTGAGTTGAGCAAGGAAGAAACTTGTTGTAATCCCAATGGCGGCATTGTTGAGTACAACGGCCAAGACGACAGGAGTAGTGAGAACTTGAACGAGAGACGAATATTCCAATCCCGCTCCAAGATTCCCTTGCAGAGCCAAAAGGAAAAGGTTGCAAATTATGGAATCGACATAAAGGCACGTGTTTTGGACGAGAACGTGGACGGAAGCCCCGGCGTCTTTTAATAAATATTCATTGTAAACTCCAGCACTTGAAGAGCACACGACCTATAAATGCAGAAATTCAATTACAATTTAATAATTTAAAAATTGATCGTATTTAAAATATGATTTTACCTGAAGAAGCAGTAAAAGGATTCCAGTCGAAAGAGTAAATAAAGAATTCTCTTCAGTTTTAGCATCAAGACTTGTTCCAGGCTTTGAACCAAATCCGAGTAAATTCTCAAATTTAATTTCTTTGACCATACAGCCAATGGTTAGGAAAGCTAGTGATATCCACTGATGTCTGCTAAGCCTTTTTTGAAACAATATCTACAAAATGATTTTAAGTTAAATCCAATAAAGTGATTGATGAGTTATTTCACCCATATTTAATTTGGTTATATATACATAGTAGTATTCATATTATAATAAAAGCAAATTAATGAGAATTTTAGTTTTTATAATAACAGCCCTTTACCTGAAAAACAATCCCAGTTACGACAACTCGAAATTGAAGAAGAAGGAAATAAGTAGTTGGGTCAAATACTGCTAAGTTTGTATAGGCCAAATTGTTGTAAAGACAGTAAAGAATGGCAGGAATGAAGTAAAGAAAAAATACTGAAAAGTGTTAAATTGGCATTTTAGTTTCAATTCCATTCCATAACCATTTTCAACATCAGGCAAAATCATTTTTAAAATTCTTACTTAATCACTAATCAGTAATGTTTTAAACGTTTGTTTACCTTTTGAATTCTTCTGGAGTTCCTCAAAAAACTTTTGAGCCGAGTTCCTAATCAAGAGATATATGCAATAGAATCTCGATCTCTTCTTATTTAATGGTAACACAACTCTATTTTCAATAAAATCCATTTCACAATTTTTCCAATGGCTTATTTTTTAAAGCAAAAAAACTGAAGGGTTTCGATTGGGACAATAAATAAACATAATAGATTACGTGTTGTGTTTAAGAGTAAATAAGTTTAAAGAATAACAAAACAAACACAAAGACTAATCGGAAAGAATTTTCCAAATATGCAATTTGAAATAAATGATGCCAAATTTAAACCGAAAAGGATTATATTTGAAATTAGGAGTTGTGATCCACAAGAGATCTTTTAAATAAAAAAGAACATGCTACGGCCCAAATCAAAGAGCAAAAATACTAATAAAATTACCTATGAATAAATGTACCCGTTGACACTAATAATTTGATGACTTCTGTTAGGAGAACAGCTGTAACTGTGTTATAGCTGTAACCCTTTTGCTTGTTTTGAGAAGCAGTCACGAGAATACCTTTAAAGCAAAATTGCATAGAATCAATTAAATTCACAATTTTAAATAGTTAATTATTAATCTTGAAGTAATAAATGGCTCACCTTGATTGATAAATAGGGCCATATAAAGGATGAAAACAATGAAGCTCCATTTAGTTGGAAAGAGATCGTTCCATTTAGCACCGGATAACCCACCCATCTGAAATTAAGATTAGTCAAATGTAATTAATTACTTATTTGTAATATCCATACACTCTTTTTTCGTTATAGATTAACGTTAGTAAAATAGCTACAAATATTTAAATACGCAATGCATGTATAAATTAAAATTTTATAAAACAGAATTTCGGACCGGAGATCGGAAATCTTACCTTATTGGTTTTGGTTGACCTACTAAACTTTTATATGAAAGAAATAATACTAAAGTTTCATACTGAAAAACATTATATAGGTTCGCTAATTAACAAGTAAGTATAAATAAGTAATTATTGTATCAGAATGACTCGTTTATGAATTAAAGTTTTAGTTTATCACACTTTTACTTTAACTCTCTTTCATTTCTTCTTCTTCCTTCCTAATAAAATGTCTTAATTATTTCTTTGAATTTGGCGCAGCAATTAGTTGTCTACTTACTTTAAGGGCATTATAAGATTTTAATATATCCTTCCTTCATTCCTACCCAGGGCTGTAAAAAACCAGCTGGTAAAACTCTCAAACTGTTTTAACAGGGTAAAACCTGTTTTAACAGGGTAAAGC
>JAQGBZ010000553.1:0-33067 GCA_034687125.1 Neelides folsomi
TCATTATTTTATTATAATATTGGCCTCATTTAAATCTTTACTATTTTCAAGAAAATCAATAATGAGAAAATCAATTGGCTCAAACATTTTTACATTTATCAATAAATTTAAAGTGTACTTTGATAGCCGCCAAATGCAAAGGAGTTCTTACTCTCTCGTCAGCTTGGTCAATTTTTATTCCATGGTCCAATAACAATTTTGGTTTATTGGGTTCAAGAGCCCTTGTGCCCTTTTTCGGGCACATGTGCCTTCTAATATGTGCCAACTTTTGGGTTCAATGTGCCCACTTTGGGGTTCAACGTGCCTTTTTTGGGTCCAATTTGCCTCTTTTTGGGTTCAATGTGCCCGTTTTAAGGCACATGTGCCCGTTTTTGTATCCAGGATCGAGACCCTGACCCATTATGTTCGTAAAGCTATGTAAACCTAAAATATAATTGAGTTTTCTTAACTGCTACTCAACATAAGGATTTAACATGGGATCAACATCAACACCGCGGCATGGTAATCTCCCCTTTTACTGGATTCCGTTCTAAAAACCCAGGGAAAGTTGTTCGCTTAATAGTTAGAATTTTTAAAGAGCGCTTGTGTTAAATCAATATAGCAGACATCTTTATTAAATCCTCTGCCATTTGAATTCCCATTTTACGATTTTCATAGAATAAGCAGTCCATCGCATGTTCTATCGATTGGCTATCTTGGAATTGGTGCCGCGGTGTTGGTTTCTTTGTTTTTTAAATTTTAAAATGGCTCCATGTTAAATCCCTATGTTGATGAGCAGTTAGAAAACTTAATTCTAGGTTTAGGTGTGTAGATTTAAGCCGCTAAAATCATTTACTGTTGAAAATTTAGAGATGAGGGTTATTTGCCACTACGAGGTCGCAAGAGCAATTGTTTAATAAATAAATGTACGTTATTTTAACACAAAAACTCGCACCTATTTTCATACCTATTTCCCAAAAATTCATACCTATCTAGGTACCTATTTTCTCGAATTTGGCACCTAATCTTCACAGCCCTGCTTATAATTGAACAACAAAAACTAATAAAAAGTATAAATACTTGTACTAAATTTTTAACTAATGATATTACTTTGAAGTTAATCCTAATCATTGTTAATTTGCTCACATTATATATTATATTTAATCGCTTTTTTGATAAGTGTTTTGATGGAATTACAATTTTCTGTTAGTTTAGATATTACATATATACGTACTTTATAATAATAATTACCTAATATAAAATTAATGTTAATAACAGAAAACGATTATAGCTCATAATATCATAATATTTACATGTGGGTATAGTATAAGTAACCAAGCTTAAAATAGAGATGTATTTTTTAAAATCCAAAGGCTATTCGAAAATACATGCTTGATAACCTAACATTAACAAGTATTCTATGATTCTATACCATAAGTATTTGGGTCAACAATGAGCACATAAAAATATCTAATGAATAATATTAGGCCTATTGTAAATAATACCCCTTTGAAACTAGGCTCTCTGAATAAAGTCATTTTCATGAATCATAGTAAATATTTCGAAATATTATAATTAGGGATGCTACGAGTAGTGAATTTCAAATTCGAGTCGAGTTCGAGTAGTTGATCCGCTATTCGAGTCGAATTCGAGTATAACATATTTTAATTTAATTTATGTCATTTTATCACACACTATTCTCGAATATTATTCAGTTTCGTAATTTTAATTTTAAAATTAACAGTAAAGCTCACTTTAAATATATAAATTGTTTGATTAAAAATTATCATCATTAATGTAATTTTTATGGTCAAGGTTCAGATATTGTGACAAAAATTAGCAAACATTTCCCGAAAACGTGCAGTTATTACAACAAAATGAGCAATGGTTGCCCGAAAATGGGGAGGAAATAGAATAAAGTGACCATTTTCGAGTACTCGCGAGTAACTCGAAAAAATTGAAATTCACTTGAGTCGAGTCGAGTACTCGAACTCGAACTCGTAGCATCCCTAATTATAATATCAAATTATTAATTATCATTGAGTATTATTTATTCATCGTGATTCGAGGAAGATTTATTAGATTAAATGAATAGCCGATGGACTGAAACAAGGACCTTTGATGTACTTGTCTGATTCAATGTACTTCGCAATTTGAGGAATCTTCTCAAATCTACTCATATAAGAAATCAGATTGTCATGAACAGAAACAAGTTTTGGATCGTAAGTTTTGTTCCAGTGTAAAACTTCATAAGTCCAAAAATCCACATACGTTATCTAAATCAACCGAAAAATTATTAATAATTAAGTAATTTTAATCATTAAAGCATTCTTTCATTTTACATTATCTCCCATTATCCAGTTTTTTGAACCAATGTACTCGGATAACTTTTTAATATTTGTAGGTTGCACGTTATTGAAACGCTCAATGATTTCCTCCTATAAACATATAACATGTTATTAAAGATGTTATTAACTATTCAACTCCAACAATAAATTAATAATTTTGACATATAAAAACATTCACCGTGTGATAGTAGCAAACAGGAACCAGAATTTTATTTCCCAAATCAAAAGCAAAAGATTCGACCATTTCCATTTCAACTGTTTCATTAATATTCTCATTTAAACCTAGCAGCTTAGGATCGTATTTCCTCGCAATGTGTTTCAAAATTGCTCGTGACTCTGTAACTTTAACTTCTTCATCAATCCAATATGGGATCTAATGATAATATAGTAAATTAGCAAATTAAATAATTTTATACTAATTGTAGGTCTGTATATTAATCACATTAGGAAAAGTGAGTCCAAGAGTGAATTTTTCGGAAAGCCAATCATCTCTGTCAACGTTTTTCCCAGTCCCTGTCATTTGATAACGACGCTCATCATAGTAAATGTTCAAATATTCAAGAAGAAAACGTGCTGGCTGGGCTAACTAAAATCAAATAATAATCAAATCTTATATCAATATACCTAAGACTGAAAAATATTAATAAAAATAAAATGGGAAAATAAAATAACGACATACCCCACGTATATTCCAATACCCAAGTATAGGACGACCAAGCATAGGAAGACCAGGTTTTGATTCGACCATTCTAAATTCTTGGCTTGTAAACTTGTGCTTTGATTTAGGCGAAATGATTAATTTTGTAAGATTATAACACGATTAAATGATTAATTTTGTAACACGTAGATATCTATTATATAAATTACTATTAAAGCAGTTAATCAATGTTGACACTAATTTAATTTTTTAGTTCTATATTAACTGATATGGATATACATTTTTGTGATATGTATTATGAAAATTATATTTGATGACTGATGTACTGATGACATTGATGGGGAATATTATTTATATTATATACCGTAAATTACATATATATAAGTATATATTTATATATTAAGTAAAATATGTAAACATAGCGTATAGAGTAATAATGATGAAATTGACGATACATGGAGAGATCAGTCAGATCAGATCAGGTTCAATGCAATTAAAAGGTTCAATACATACTCTAATTATTTTTGCAATGTAACTTCTTTATGACCTTATGAGTACTGACAATTTACTGACATTGACCACAAATTGCTTATACGATATATAGTACAGAGGGCGAGGCGTTCCATTTTACAGGCCCCAAATATCATACCAAGAGATGAATTCCCGCCTATATTAATTATACCGCCTAAGAACTCAATAGGATAATATTCTTTGCATTAATTTTTCACATAATATTAATTAAATTCCAAAAGGGTAAGAAATTAAGTAAAATTGGTAGCCTGCTCAGTGCTCTTCTCCATTATTGGCATATTAATATCTTCGACTTTGTTGACAAAGATCGAAGACCAAAATTAATCCATCACTGATCATTTCCCCTAAAGCAAAGACATATTCGGGGTTTATCAAAATTTGTTGAAACCCATGTATGAGCAGAAAACACTTTTTGGCTAATTGAATCCTGACCCGCCTCTTAAAATATCTAAAACCGCCGACATAGAGGGGATCAATATGGCCGATTTTTAATGGGGATATAGATTAATGCTAATTACTCTTGATTATGGGGTTTTTAATTGAAAATACAAAAATAATTTGAACAAATGGGCCATGTAAAATGGAACGTCTCGCCCTGTAGTAGTACGATATATGCTCGTATAAAGTAGTATAATAATATAAAAACTAATACTCAAATTAATGTTACCTCATGAAAATTCCCAACTCATATAATACCTACTAATGTTTAACTAAAAGTTAATAAATATGCCAAATATTATAAGTTGTAATATAACTTTTTATGCAACATCAAATGTAAAGTCAATATTTAAATAATTTCGTAATTTATCGTTAATAGTATACTTAATTAATAAATTATTAGTATAAAATATTAATTAAACAGTGAGTCTATTCAAAAATCCAACAGAACTTTATTTACTCTAGATCAGTTCGTTTCTTTCAAACAAGTAGATTTATAACAAGTGAATATATTCTAACATTAATTTTTAAGTAAGTTGTATGTATACAAGATAGTTGACTAAAACAGATTTCTTGATCTTACCTCTTGAAAAGGATTTTAAGATAAGGTTTCAAGTTTATGTACAATTAATTAGATATAATTAATAATTGAGAGTAGTTATTATAGCTCATTCACTCTCAACTGACCGGTGAAAATTGAATCATGTTAATTGACCGGGGAATAGAATGTCATGTCACCAGAAAATTATTAGTACATTTAAATGTAAATAAATATCGGTTTATTTTAATTTCAAATAACTAATCAAGTAACATGATTCAATTTTCACCGGCCAGTTGAGAGTGAATCAACTATATTAAAAAATTTATATGGAATTTTATAATGGAGCAGAGATGTGTGTTTATAAATGTAAAAAAGAAATTTCTAAATGATAAACTTTTGAATGTTTTCAATTTGAAACCCTAATTAATAGTGGAATAGACTAATAATCATAAATAGAGTATAAAAGTACATTAGACTTATAGAGCTAATTTTTATATAAAATATTAAAATGATTATTAATACTATTTATTGAATTAATCAAGTAATAATAATTTAATGAAATGTTTTAAAGTTAATATGTAATTATGTAGTGTATATCGATTATAATACTTTACAATCTGTAAATTATTCAATTATTAATTAATTAAACGCTGAAACAAAAAATAAATTTCTTAAATCTAAGTTGACACGAAGTATGGATAAACGCTATGATAGTTCAATGACAACATGTGGAGTCTTTTTCTTGGCCAATGGATTATCTGACTGACCCAAAGGAAGTGATGAAGATAATTTCAACGATGGAACAACTGGGCGCTTAAACCACAATTTCTGAAATAAAGAAATTAGAAAGAAATGTAATAAATGCTATTTAAACCATATGGAAGAACTTCATATAAATCTTAAGGATTAGGCATTGAATACAAACCGTTTATTTAATAAGTAAACATAGGGATATTAAAACATGTAAAAATAACAAACATTTCTATGGATTTCCATATCATTTTCATTATCCCTATGTTGACTTATTAAAGTGGAAAGCTTGTATGCAATTAAGTATATATTTTTAATAAATTAGCTCATCATATTGGAATATATTCTTAATTTAATATTATTTATTTAATATTGTATAGGTATTACCAATATGATGATTGTAATATTTTTTATAATCCAATTTTTTTTACCTCAGATAGATTAGGGTTTAAGGACTGATTTCGTTGGTTGCATTTTAAAACATTGGGTTTAACAATATTTTCAAATACGATAAAAACATCTTCATCGACTTCTTTAGAAACTTCCACAATTGATGTCTTACGGATGGGTTCATCTGTCTTTCTTAGGAAACATTTGCTCTTCAAATTATTGACATGTAAAGAAGGAGGTAGCGATCGAAATTCCTGAACGGGCTTGGAAACGCTGGTCACATTTTTGGAATCGGGTTTCCTCTTGGGTTTGATTCCAATTGATTTTAACTTTGGTTTGGTTGTTTTTGAGTTCGAAGTAGAGCGGAGAGGACGGAGTTTCATTTCCGAAATAAGTCGAGCAAAGCGCTTCTTCTTGTCTTCTCGGGGGATATCTTTATAGCTTTTCATCTTGTCTCGGAACTATTAATTTTAAAATCGTCTTCGTTAATATTTTTATTATTTATAAATTATATCTATTTACATTAGTTAAAATGTTAAATTACTATCATTGTTCGAATAAATTCAAAAACTTTACACCTTTATACAGTATTATACTTCACTTTTTAATGGATCCCTACATTTTGATCGTTAAGTTTTAACCTTAATTCTTTTTACATTAATGCCATTAGATCTTAACATTTATTTACCTTAAACTCTTAATACCTTCACATGTATTGATCGTATTTTTCATATCTTTGGGTTAATCTTATCGTAATAACTATTTGATCGTAAAAATTAAAAAAATCAAGTCGAATCTTCAGATCTCGAGTAGGTCGAGTTGATACCCCTGTGTTAGGAGAAAAAAATCGACACCCGGCCGAAATTTGTTTTGAGTTTTAAATATTTTAAAAATTAGAGCATCAAAATGATAAAAATGATGTCAAATTAATTAGTTTTTAAGGCTAAAAATTAAAAAATTTTGGTCTTTGGCCAATATGATTATTGATATTTGTAGTTAAAATTTTCTCATCAATAAAGGGTCTCATCACTAATTCTAGCCTAAATATCAAAAAAATTTCTAGAGACCTAAAGGTTCCTTTAATTACTCTTGCCTATTTAGAATTTTATCGGAGCAAAACGGAACGGTAAAACTATTATAAAAAACTAATTTCAAAAATTTCAAAATGGGAGGCCTTCAGTTCAAAAAAATTTCTCGGCACCGTGTAGTTAATTAGGATATTTATTTCAAAAATATTTTTCAGGACCTGGCGGTCCCGTAGGTAATTATGACCTTGATTTCAAATTTCCCATTGAAATTTATAATGGTCTCCCTGTATTAAGGTATTAATGTGATAAGGTTTAAAATCATTAATGTGTCAACTATTAAGGTAAGAAAATTACGATCAGAATGGTATAAGGCTTAAACGCATAAGGTGTTTCAAGCGGGTACCCTTTTTAATTGGTGATTTAATAAAATTTAAAATAAATAAATAAATAGTTTAATTTAATTTTCACTATTGTATAAAGATATCTTACAATAGCGTCAGGCAATCTTCTTATTTTAACCTTCGGTTGAAACGCTCTGTTTTCATCTATTTTAAAAAATTATATAATTTAATTATAAAATAAAATTATATTCATATTATAAAGAAGCAAGCCATTTTAAAATTTTACTTACTCGAATTTTTATTCGGGATAAGACCAAGACACAATAAAAATTTTATTTTTGGAAGATTAGCTTGAATAGTTGATAAACCATTATCATTGAATTTCAAATATTTTTTATTCTCGCCTGTCTGCATCTCAAAATCTGGAATTTATTTATCACATATTTATTTTTATCTTTGATGAACTCATTGAACTTTACAAATTGAATGAAACATCTGATTTTCGATGGAACTATAATTGATATTTTCTGCTTTTAAGAAAGTACAAAGTAGGATTTCACAAGATTAAAATATATTTGAAGAGAAATGAAGGAAGAGTATGGTGACTTTAAACTGGATTGTTATGAGTATGAGTTGATGTTAAGTTGAGGGGTCTGAAGTGGGGTGGATTTGGATGGGTGGTTTTTGCTATCAAAGTTGGGCACTTTTACCCGATCGGAAAAGGAACCCTATGGTATGGTCACTTATGGTATGGCCCACCAGTCCACCTAGCATAAGATCTCTTGACCTTTTTTATATTTTTAAATTAACAAATCCTAATAAATTTCATACAAGTCCTATGAATACTTGGAAGTCAGGGATCTCCGTTGACCTTTTTTTAAAATTACATTTTTCCTCGCAGATAATATATGAGGCATTCCAAGCCTAATGTAAAATGAATTTTCGCATGAGCGCAAGATATAAGGGGCCGGATTCTCTATTGGTCGCTGTATCTTACAATATTATAAAGGATCTTTCGTACATTACACCTGCTATGTTGAGGAAAATGTTTCTGACTTGGAATCGTATTCGTCTTTGTTATGACTTTGATAGAATTCACACAGAGACCAATTTAACAAATAAAACTTTAGTATAAACCCAAAAGAGACCCTCTTACATACTGTATAGTGCAATAGTCTAATTTTAAATTAAGAAAAAAGGGCAACGAAGGTTAATAACATGCAAGTTTCTTTACATTGAATTGTTATGCAATCTAATAGCAATAGTTACTTGTAACCATTTTAGAGAAAAAATGTCAACGTAGACCCCTGACATTCCCAGTAATTATAGATAAAAAACATGCATGACCCAGGGTGACATTATCAGTCCTTTTTAACTCTGAATAGAAATCTGCTTAATTTGTGCATTTTTTATGAAAATTGTATAGAAAATCTCTGATGCTATTATTTTCAACTATAAAGGATTATATTTAAAAAAAATCTAGAGGATGCTACTGGGACAATAGCTACGCTTGCATTATTGTCCAAAATCTGGTTAGTAAAACATCAGCACTACCTGCAATGAACTGAACTGAAGTTGAGCTACAATAATGAGAGGAAAGTAAAATGTTGAACTTGAAAATTTATAAAGTTTTGATCCTTCTCGGAGGTTCTGCCGGTGTGGTGGGTAATAGTGTAGAGCGTATAAAAGTGTGATTTCTTTTGTTATAGGTTAAGTTAGGTTTGGAAAGAAGGCGTTGGTGGTTACTCCTACCCTTTAACATTAGGGCTCCACACTTTTACACGCGACACGCTTTTACCTACGACACCGGACGCCGTACCCGTTTAGTTGTGAGGTGTAATACGACTGTCGTATGTTATGTATTACGAAACGTTCATACGTTCTGCTTCTCGTCAACGAAATCGAACTTAGCGGGACTCACTCTCTCACTCCATTGGTAGATCAATTTTCAATCATCGCGCTGGACAGGCGTGTGAAAAAAATTGGTTTTATTTTCATATAATATAGGTATTTGTAATTTATACTATCGTAGGTGAGTCACCTTGGGGTGAGTCACAGCCACCTAGAGTGACTGTTGGCCCAACAGCTGTTCGCTCTAGAGTTCATGCTTTTTATAACGTCATTTACACATAACACATAATATTAAAATAGGTATGTCAAAATATGCTATTTTCTCGCATTAGAGAATTCGTTCTACGACATTGTTAATGTTGATTGCAATTTATAGCTGAACACAATTAAGAACAATTTTTACTGCGATTGAGGTTTAAAATTCAGTATGGCAAAAGACTATTAATTACATGTATGAAGACGTTAGAATAATACAGATACCTATGTAAGGTTTTAAAATAATCTTTAATGCACATTTATAGGATTTTACCTAAATTTTAATATTTGCTCCATCTTCTTCTTTAGGCCCTTCATCAATAAAATCTATGTCTATTTTAAGATTCATTTTCTAAATAACAAAAATATAAATATTAGATTATTATAACTTATTATTTTGCTGAAATATATAGTAATACATTATTATATATTATAAATATTATATCGTTGCAAATAAAAAGTGAAACAGCACTGAAAAGAGTTTTATGCATTTTCAAACACATTTAACTATTAATGATTTTTAGGTACAAGCGTTAGGTACAAAATTTTAAACAATTCAACAAGTAATTAATGTAATAATCACAAATCTTACATGGCAAAGCATACGAATAAGACTTTCAATATTTTGCACTTTTGCATTCATATCGTTAAGATCTAAAAGTGATTTATCGTGGAAACTCTCCGTTTTAATTTTTTCATTTCCTTCTAATAAATTTTTTAAAAATAACATGTTATTTAAGGTAAAATGTGTTATTTGATTATTTGATTTATTCGTGTATACAAACCATTTCTTCCTATGCTCAACTTAGGTTGTCCAAAACTTAGAATTTTCTCAAAAATACCACTTCTAATTACAGCATTTGGATATTCAACAAGACAATTTTTGTCAACTCTCATCAATATGAATTTGGGAAGAGATTTTTCAAGTGCTGTATGTTGATGGACCTGTAAATATTGTATATACCGTATATACTCAAAAGATACCCTTACCAAAAAGATACCCGGGAGTAGATCATGGGATTTTAAAAGATACCCGTTACCCAAAAGATGCGCGGGTCCATGGGCATAATATAAACGTTGAGGGAAAATATAAACTAAAACGTCATATAATATTTAAACCAGCTATTCTTTAATACACTTAATACTTAATAGTGGAGAAAACACTGAAAATAAATTTTCCATTGATCCAAAAAGCATAAACCAAAGGAAAAAACTATAATAATTTTAATAAAATGAATTTTTTATTTGGACCAAGTCTCATTCCTTTTATTATGCCCGGTACCCAAAAGATACCCGGGGTTCGAAGGAAAAATACTCCGGGGTATCTTTTGGGTATATACCATAGGTAATATTACTGATATTAAAAATATTATTGTACACATAAATGGGAAAATATTTGTATGTAAAAGCACATGGATTAGGCGTATAGTATAATATGAATTAATATGATATGATATTTCATTAATCATGGTGTCAAACCTGCATAGCAAGCCTTTTTAGTTTAGCATTTCTTCTCACAGATTCGATATCCCCAACGGCCAATCCAATGAGTAAATTCATCAGAAGAATCGGCATTAAAACCATAAAAGCCCCAAATGCAAGAAAAGAAGTGATAGGATATGGCAAAACGCGTTCATCTCTGCAAACATCTTTCAATGCATCAAGCAGTGTCTCGTTATTTGCAGTTGGACCACGACGATAACAATAATCCGGGTTTACAAATGTATTAATCACATCTAAGTCTCCCAACATCATTGAAAATGTCCTCAATAAAGAAAAAAATGGATCGCCAAATGCTAAATGTTTTCCCTAATAAAAATAGAATTAAACAATAGGAAATGAAATGCTTAAAATCACATTGTATTACTTAATGTTAGTTAACTTAATACTATTATTATATATTTACTTCGGCTAAAAGGATGAAAAACGAAAGACCAAAGGCAATTATCAAAATTGAGAAAATCGTCAATACTCGAATAAGCGTGTTGAGAATTTCAAGGAACATTACAACGAAGATTCCAACTAAATCAAAACTTAAACAAACAATTTAATTTGGATAATAACATAATTATTTAGTAAAGAATAAATCTTGTACCTTTGAAGAACTAACAGAAGATAAAACCAAGCCAGAAAAGTTGAAACGGCTGCCATTGGAATTTCCCATTTATTTAATGCAGAGAGGCGAGAAAAGAGGTTAGGTATGGCCATGAGGATTGTTGAAATGTTCATAAGTAAGCTTAATCTAAAACGTTAAAGCCATTGTTAGTTGTTTGCAATTGTAATTGGTATTCAAATTTTAAATAAAATTTTAAATGCGCTATTATCATCTTAAGTTTTTCTAAAATGTGTAATACAATTTCCCCGAATCCATATCGCGAAAATAACTCATTTTTTGCTTGTGAATTCTAAATCCAATTTGAAAAATGTCAATAGTCGAGACAATAAAAATGAACATTGCAGCCATATAAAGAACAGCTCCAATCTTTGGATAAAAATATATAACTTAATTTACATGTTTACACTTCTTAACTATAATATTCCACTTGCTTTCATATGACATGACATACGAATCATACGATTGAATAGATTGAGTACTACTGTAGTTTTCATGCTTGCTAAGCTTACGTTTTTAGGCCCCGTATTTAATATGTCGATTTTTGCTATTGCTGAGGAATACAATGTCAAAATAGTTAAGAAAATAATGTAAAATGTCAAATGAGCAAAATGGATATGTTTTGCATAAGCATTCCATTTCATTTCCAAATATTTTTGAGATAAGACATGGCAAAGAAGTTCTTCACGCCCATAAGACACCATTCCCTGAAATGATAATGAGAACAAATGACAAATGGGATATTCAAAATTTAGAAAATTAAACTTAATAATCCCTTATTAACTGTACAGTCTATGAACTGTTTTACGTTTAAAATGGGGAGTTCATTGGATTCTCTTTTTTTCTTTTCCGCCTTATCATAACTTTCCTCGTTATCTTCAATAAAAGATAGGAATTTAAAATCATAGCAAATCTGTAAAGATATAAACACAATTAACCATAATTTTCACTTTTTGTCATCGTCGTTGAGCCTCAACGGCGTTGAGGACATATAAAATGATTTCTAAAAGTGATTTTTATATGTGATAAAATATCAACAGTTGTATTAATATTATTTAATAAAATTGCTTTTATTACATGATATAATTCTGAATCGTTTTTGTCCGTTGACTTCGAAATGGAATTATCCAAAACAGCAGAAACAGCTTTAGGCATTGTAGCAATCAACGCGAGCATAACACAGGGATGTCGACCGCCAGTCAAACTTAAGATTTCTGTAGATCTTCATATTTTTAAACAGATTTGCATTTAAATAATAGATTAAATTGAATATTTTAGTCTTTTATAATACATACATACAATAATAACGTAATAAGTAATAAAACATAATACTCAATGTGAGTATAATTGAATCAAACCTAGAAGAATGAGTGACCATAGCCAACGCAACATCCAAGAACTTATTCTCAATTGCATAATCTAATGCACTCATTCCGTTTTCGTTATAAAGTAATTTACATCTTCGGTTCAAAAGAAGCTGAACAGCTTTAGGTTCATTTTCCATTGCAGCTAAATGCAATGCGGTATTCTGTGTTTATAAATGCATAATCGGAGTTATTGATTATCGATTATACCATAAATTGTTTAAATATAATATTGTGTATAATAAAAATAATAAATTCAATTGGTTTGTTATTGACCCCATCTTTGTCAACTTGATCCAAGAGATGAGAATGAACATTCATAATGATCTTCATCGTATTGATATGACCATTTTTAGTAGCTAAATGTAGAATCGTTCTCCCCATGTGATCACGATGAAGTAAAGCACCTTTGTTCAATAAGAGTTGAACAACTCTCACATGCCCTATTTTCATTTTATTAATGAAAACTTTAGCTTTGAGAAAACTCTTAAATTAAGAAAACAGCATTAAAATTTTAAATAGCTTATACCAAGTAAAGATGCAATGTGCAATGGAGTTTTTCCTTTCCCATCACCTTCATTAATAATCGAATTCTTGGCTTCCGTATCAAGCATTTGCTTGATAATGTTTACTCTCCCATATCTGGACGTAAAGATTAAAAAAACTTGTTAAAAGATTTTAAATTAATTTGAACAAATATAGACATTTTTTTATAATAAATTGTAATTAAAATTTAATTAAGATAAATTCTTATGCGATTCATTATTCTTATAAATATAATGATAATAATGAATCTATTTGTACGTATTTATAATTTTAACCTGCATGCGAAGTGAAAAGAATTTTCTCCTAAATTGCTCTTGACTAAAGCACTCGCTCCCAATTCGATTAACTTTGACACATTTTTTATTTGCCCTTGACGAGCAGCCCAATGAAGTGGAGTCAATCCGTCTTTGTCCTTCTCGTTCAAAATAACGTCAAATTTTCTCTGATGAAAAAACAAATAGAGAATTAATTAATCCAATCAACGATTGGTTTATGCGTGACTTTGAACTTTCAATTTACCTCATTAGAAGAATCAATGATATTGTCCAACTCAATTCCGTGTATGATTGAAACATGAAGAATTGATCGATTCTCGCTATCTCTTTGTTTGATATTTGCTCCGAGTCTCATCAACTCTCTCATGGCTTTCCACCCATTACAAAAAGCACCAAGATGAAGCGGCGTTCTTTTCTCCTTATCCAATACATTCAATGGAGCTCCCTATTTTAATAATGAAAACAAATAATATAAAAAACATTTCACATATTTCATATTGTTAATTGTGATTACTTCCGACACTAAATATTCAACAAGATGATGATGATCAAACATTGCTGCACAATGAAGAGGCGTCATTCGCTGCAAATCAAAACTTCTCAAACATTTTTCCTTTTCATCTTCTTGGAGCTAATTAAAGTATCGTTATAAGATTAAATTCAAAAATCAACGTATTCTAATAAACTGTATCTTTAATAAAAATAAAAACTTTGTACAAATAGTGTGATTTAAACTTACTGCAAACATTAATTTCACCATCTCGAGAGACCCTTGAGTACAAGCTAAATGAATGGGAGTTGACAAGTCATATTGCTGTATTGAAATCTTCGCACCAGATAGTATGCATAGTTCAACCGCCTGTATTTAAATTAACAATAAGTAACAATACAAAAGTATCTCAAATGAATCCAACGGCCAATTTAATAATTTGGAATAAGGGAAATATTTATAAAATTATTACTTTTATTTCTCCTCCGTGGACAGCGGAGTGAAGCGGAACATTTCCCTCAGAATCGTAAAAAGCCATCATTTGCTCTCTTGGACATTCGTTCTCGTCTCCCCAAGCCAAAAGAACTTCCATGCACCGGGATGAGGCGTGTTTTGCAGCATCGTGGATTGGATAGAAGCCATGCATACATGGAACTCTTGGATCTGCACCTAACTCGAATAGCTAATAAAAAAGAGTAATCCTAATTATTAGATTTTAAATAATAAATAAATAGTAGTATTAAATAGTAAATAGTAATATTGTAATATTTTTAGTTTGGATAAAATATTTTATTTTAATAATTAATATTTCACAAGGATTTTAATGCATTCGTCATGATCGTAAATAGAAGCAAAATGAAGAGGATTTCTTCCAAGTTCTCCAAGTTGAGTGATGTCAATTAAGCTTTTGTAATTAGAAAAGATTCGCATGGCTCTTGCTTTATTGAACTCAGCTGCAATGTGAAGCGGTGATTGATCGCGACCGTTTTTCTTTGTTGCGCATCCACCACTATTAAAGAGATTAAATTAACAATTTACTTTAAAAAATATATATTGGGAGTAAAATTAATGATCTTGGTTTGTATATTTAATTGTGATTATTATGACTAAATCTCAAAACTTTGAAAGAAGAAAATCGAGAGCTTCCAATGCTTCATATTCGACAGCCAAATGAACAGCGGAGTTTCCATCATCATCGCACTCGTTCAAATCTTCCCCAAGTGAATGAAGATATTCTAAAATCTTCAATCTGTTTTTTACAGTGGCTTGGTGAATACAGTTTCTTGAATGCGCGTCTCTGATCTTAAGTCTGGATGGATCCTCGTTGACCATTTCAGTAAATTCGGTTAAATTGCCACTTTCAGCCACCTATGCCAAAAACAGTGTAAATAGGAAAGTTTTACAAAATTGCTGTTTAAATAATCCACTAGGTACATTCGTACGTTGCATGCAAAATATGTTAGATGATGTTAACTATATTGTTAAATCAAGGAAAAGAAATCTCACACGAAGAATCCTAAAAGGGCTCTCTTTGAGAACGCAGAGAGTTTCTCCATTCTTAATAACGTGTCCTCTCGGCAAAACTTTCTTCTCCTCCTTCTCCGAAAAAACGCTCAATTTAGAAAACGGGGAAAAGTTAATTTCTTTAATCCAATTCTTAAAACTATTAAATCCATTGTAAATCCTCCTCATGATGGAGATCCTTTCGGTATGAACAGCGTTGAAATTCGAATCAAAACTTTGTGATATGAAATTATAATAATCCACCAACGTTCCTTTCTCATATGTTTTCTTTTCAGATGTTGAAAAATAAAGTGGAAGATCCTTTTCGATAGACATTTTATTGAATATTGAATGAACTGAAGGTCCTCATTTTCTTTTTATGGGAAATTAATAAAGAATGACTTAATGCGATCAATTTTACAATCAACCCTATTAACGTTTCTTCACAAATACATTGTTTGCTAAAATCTATAATAGTCAACAATATTATCCGTTAATCTGCTCTTACCCATTACAAGGTTAGGCTACGTTACGTTGTAAGTATGTTTGTACGATTAAAGATTATTTGCTCTTAATGCATGACCACTTAATTGAACAAAACTACAAATGAACATAATTTTATCTTTCAAAGTTTAAAAGTATTAAAGGCAATCTTGTATTTTATAACGAAATTGAAAAGAGCAAATAAGGAAATGAATAATAATGCATATTCTCAATGTTAGTCTATGGTATAAAATATTACTAAAATTAATTCATAATTTTTCAAGGCCTATCAGTATATTAATAATGTTTATATATATATATATATATATAACAAATGCATGTATGAAGCCATCTTTATTCCATAATAAAGTAGAAAAATATGTAATAAAGTAATAATAATATGTTGCGGCGAGGAAGTTTAATGTTTTAACCATAGTTTTTAAATGATGAGATTATATGTTTGTTATTCAAAATTGTGTTTTCATAATTCATTCTTTTGTAATTTTCTGAATCTATCGGATGTATAAATTAAACTCCGATTAAAACGTGATTAATTCTGTGACCTTTGACCTCCCTTTATTTCTTCACTAATTTCTTCCCTATTTAAGTATTAAACTTAAAGTAATTAGGGATTCCTAATTGTGTGAGTGAGTTGTGAAAGATCTTGGTTAGGTTTAGTGTGAACCTGCAAGATTGTGCATCGACATCAACATTTGGTCCTTAGAGAAGTTACCTGAGCCGGCCCGCTGGATTTACAACCCAAAGTGAAGGGCATTTTGGAAACTTGTGAAGAAATTGGAAGATTTTGGAAGAATTTAAAATTCTTTGATCTTCATGTGAAGAAGTATTTGCAAACGTGTGATATTTGGATTTCTTCTCTTCTGATCCAGAGGAGGAAAACCATTTTCCCGTGGAATCAAGAGGAAGAAAACTTCTTTCTCGTGTGAGTCAAGAGGAGGAAAACAATTTTCTCGTAGAATCAACAGGAAGAAAACTTCTTTATCGTGTGAGTAAAGAGGAGGAAAACCATTTTCTCGTGGAATCAAGAAGTAGAAGACGGCCAAAATCGCCGAGAGAAACCTGAGTTGTCGTTTTCGGAGGTTTAATAGGGTTTTAGGTCGAAGATAATCTCGAGTTAAAGTTAACCTCGGGAGTTGACCGCACCCTCGACATTCCTTTTATTTTTTTAGGAATCCCTAAATTCTCTCCTTGTGAAGCGTGTTCTGAAGACCGCAACCCTAAATTCCCTCAAGAGCGTGTTCCGCTACCCCAAACACTCGCAGGTGAGATCTGTGATCTCCCGCACCACGAAGAAAGCCGCTTTTACACCCAAATCTTGCCCGAATTTTATTTGAAGAATTGAATTTTGACCTCTGGATTTGCAATTGGAATTTGGACTTGGGATCAATTGGAGAATTTGTGAATTCACCCACAAACCCTCGCCAATTTTTTTCGGTTTTGGATTGGACTTTGTCATTTGGAGGATCAATTTGGAGAATTCGTGATTTCGCTCACAAACGTTCGCCGATTTTTTACAGATTGAGATTTGGACTTTGACATTTAGAGTATCAATTTGGAGAAAACGTCATTTCGCCCCCAAATCCTGCACAAATATTTTTTTGAAATAAAGAACATTGAAAATGGCTACGAGATCTCAACGGGATAATTTTGGAGTCCCACCTGCGCGATTTGGAGATGATGAACCAGGCAGTGTTCCGTCAGGATTGAATAATGCAGGCGCTGGAGCTTCACGATCTGAACAGGGTTCGAACGATGGAAGTATCAGATCGAGTCGATCATTAAGGACGTCTCGCCGTTCACGAGTGGATGAGAAAATTACTGAATTGGAATAACGTCTCAAAGATGAACGTTTGGAAAAGGAACAAGAAATAATGGCTGAAGCTTCCTGTCGTGGAGAAGAACTTGAGGATGAGAAAAGGAGGATTGCTTCAGAGGCAAAACGAATCGCAGATGAAGCAGAGTCGGGCGAATGGACTTCGGGATTCTTGCTCTTGAAAAGAAGCTTGCTAAAGCCAAGGAGGCTCGAGATGAATATGGATTATCACTTTGTGAGAGTGCATTTGGGAGAGAAAAGTTCCCACAAGTTGAAGTCAAGGAGCCTGTTCAACAATCTTTGAAGTTTCAACCTGCCCAAATTGATGGAGATTCTGGAATTGAATTTCGGACGTCCTGAGCAAATTGTAGAGCTTCTCATTCAGGATGTTCGGGAATCAAACACACAAGGATTTCTAGATCTACACACTCGAATTTGTGGAATGGTCGTCACTATGCAACACATGGAATATGAAGATCACATGAAAAATCCGCATTTAATTCGGCAATTGGAAGGGAAACTCCCACCAAATTTTCTTAATTCGTGGGCAAGAGTCAAGTTGAATCGAGGCTCAAGCCTACTCAATTTCTCTGAGTGGTTGGAGGATAAGTGAGGACTGCAAGGGCTGTGTTTTCCATTGTTGCCATAAGTGAAAAGAGATGGGAAAATCAACATGGCTTCAGTTCAAACAAGAAGCATCCAGTGTACGCAACGACTGAAAAGACAGCTGAAGACGAACGCGCTCATTGTAAAAAGAATCACAAGTTGGAAAAATGTTTTGGATTTAAGAAGTTGTCAGTGAAAGCAAGATGTGAATTTGTCAAAAGCATTAGGGAATGTTACAAATGCAGACGTGTTAGACACATGGTTCCTGATTGCAAATCAAATAAGTCATGTAAGGTGGCTGAATGTGAAAAGGGAAAGAATCACCACAATCTTCTGCATTATCCGAGAGAGGAACAAGGGAACAGCCTTATGAGTCAGGCGAAACAGTTTGTCACGCGTTGAATTCAAGACAATTGACAAATTCAATACCAAATTCTGCTTATTTGATATTTTCACAAGTGACTATAAATTCATATTTCCATATGCTTAACCATGGGTGAATAAATAGGTATGTTAATGTATTAATGTTAGTACTATTTCTATTCTGTTTTTATGTAAATCTACACGTTAACAATTTACTTTTAAAAAAAGGCATTTCACAATTTAATTAAAAATCGAATTTGTAGCATATTTATGTATATGTATGTATGTACTATGTACTTATGTCCTTAAATAAACTTTGAACATTAGAGATTAACAATTGTTGAGAATTTGAGAAGTTTAGATTATCCATTATATCTATAAAGAATGTAAACCTAAAAAATAATAATAAATAAGTACGAACACCCTAAATCCAATAATATAGGGCAATGGTTTTAATGTAGTAATGTAGAGAATAGGAAAATTATAAATACAAGTTTTCCCTTTATTTATTAATCCTATTAGTATAAATATAAATTTTATTGTACAAGCTGACATAAAATACTTGGCATATTATCATTCATGATTCATGACTCATGAAGGAATTGACGAAATATTGAGTTATGTTATATTTTAATCATCATTTAGTAATTTGAGTTGAATAAACAAAACATAGATTAAATAATGAATGAAAAAATAAATAATGAAAAAAATAGGGATAGGAAAAAGAAGCCAGACGCCTTCACAATTTCGGTAATGAGAATTATCCAAGAGTTCTATTCAAATAAAACTTACCCAACTGCCGAAGACATTTGCTTGAAGTGTTTCGAGGATCCATTGTTCCCAGTTGTGGGAAAAAACGTTTCTTAGATGGATGACGGAAGAATGCAATTTCAAATATCGGAGAATAAATCGATAACCCGTATTTTTAGAAAGGCAAGATATTGTCGTACACCGGGAACAACATTTACGAGACATTAAAGCCTACTGAGAAGAATGTCGAGAAATCTTTTATCAAGATGAAATTTGGTCATCACCAGAACAAACTCGTAACAAAACTTGGCAGATGCTCATGACCACTGAGGAAAGAAAAGAGCTTGAAGGTCTTTGGTCAGGTCAAGTCCTCCAAGACATGGATGGTTACGTCGGTAAAAATAAATTAAGAATTATATTAACAGTTAATTTTGCTTCCAACTGGAGGAAAAAAAATGTTAGTTCTTTTTCGTCGGGAAAAATAATCGTCGCGCAAAATATACAAGAGCCAAAATTCAAAAGGCTTATTTTCTCATAGTTCGATTATAGCGACTTAATTTTTTTTCTTCTGAAGTGAGTAGTACGATTGAAAATGGACGAAAATGTAACATTTTTTCGTTGTGCTTACACATTTTTTCTTGCGTCAGCATTGGGTGATTTTGCGTCGAGATTTTTTTTCCTCGGAAACCGAACTGAGTACTAAGCTTTTCCGAACTCGTTTTTGGGTTTATATTGCGAATGTAAATATTGTAATGTGAGAATGTATTTCTATACTGTAATGTAGTATAAATTTTCATTTTGTAGACAAGATATTGGGATCGACTTTATTATTCTGAGAATCTTTCACATAAAAATTAAACAAGTCTGGGAACGTTCAGATATGAGCCACCAGTTAGCAAGTTGTTTTCAATTTTTGAATAAAGTAAATAGTCTTTTACCATATAATAAGATAGTAACCATAGTTCAATTAAATTATAAGATTATTTGTTTTTTATATTCCTTTATAAATTATATAAGTTAACAATTAGAGATATTATCATTAAGGATTCATCAAGGTTAATCAGGTTAACAATTCATTAATTAGCAGTCTAATTCTAAAATATTTTAATGTCAACAAATTTATGAACGTTCCTTACAAGATCCTCTTTAAAATTGACATTAGTTTTATAATGAAAAATTGGGAAATGGAACATAATTATCACAACTTGTTTTCTTTACAAGTATATAAAAGGATTTGTTTAAATAAAGTAAAGATAAGATAAGATCTGTCATTCAATTCTTCGCATCACTAAATTTTGATTCATTTCACTTGAGCACAAAGTTAACGTTATTTCATAAATTAATTTGCATTCAATAAACATGAGATTCCTTGTTTTGACTTTGATTGTGTTACTTACACAAACGGTTAAAAAATCTCATTCGCAATCCCTAAGTTTTACAAGTATTATTTCATAATAATTACAAAATTGGTTATTTTAAATTTAATTTTAATAATGTAAACTATTAATTATTTTAATCATAATATTTTATTTTATTCATAGTCTGTTCAATGCCGTCTGATGCTGGAAACTGTCTTGCATATGATGAAAGATATTATTATGATGAAAAAACTCAAGACTGTGAATTGTTCGTGTATGGTGGTTGCGGAGTAAGTTAAAATATTTAAATATAAACATGTTTTTCAAAAGTTTGTTTAATTCATATTTAGAAAACTTATATATTTTACATTTGATATTTACAGGGAAATAGGAATAATTATCACGACATAGATTCTTGTTTGAGAACTAAACGTTTTTGCACAAGATCTAAATAATTATGGTTATATACAATTTCTTTAATTGGAATATTAATTATATACAATTATTTCATATTCATAATTAAGTTTAATCCAATTATTTAAAGTAAAAAAACATGTTTTAACGGACGCCATGGATGTGGAAGCTTTAACTCCGAATCATTTCTTGCTTGGAAATTCAAACGGAGGAAAACACCAAGGAATTTTCATGGAGCAAGACGTTTACTCCAGGAAGAACTGGAGATACGTTCAGCTTTTACATTTTTGGAAGTGTTTGATTAAGGAATAACTCCCGACGATGAATCAGCGTAAAAGGTGGACTCATGAGAACCCGAACGTGAGGATGGGTGACATCGTCCTTGTGCTAGGACCGAATCTGCCAAGGAACACTTAGCCAAAGGGAATGGTCGAGGAGATCTACCCTGTCTCAGATGGGAGCGTGAGAAGTGCAGATGTCAGGACCCAATTTGGACTCTCGACGGCCCGTCGCGAATCTCTGTATCATGGACGTTCGTGACAAAGAGGAAGTGGACCCGAATATGGAGTAGATCTTCTTAAGTATCTACGGGGGATGGTGTTGCGGCGAGGAAGTTTAACGTTTTAACCATAGTTTTTAAATGATGAGATTATATGTTTGTTATTCAAAATTGTGTTTTTATAATTCATTCTTTTGTAATTTTCTGAATCTATCGGATGTATAAATTAAACTCCGATTAAAACGTGATTAATTCTGTGACCTTTGACCTCCCTTTATTTCTTCACTAATTTCTTCCCTATTTAAGTATTAAACTTAAAGTAATTAGGGATCCCTGATTGTGTGAGTGAGTTGTGAAAGATCTTGGTTAGGTTTAGTGTGAACCTGCAAGATTGTGCATCAACATTAACATAATAATAACAATTTCCATAATAGGAAATGTCATGTCTATTATGGGAACTTACCATCCTCAAAGAAACTCGAGGAAATCCTTAATTTGTGATAAAGTTTACATCTTTTACTTGTATTATTGTATGAATTAATGTTATTAACGTTGAATAAAAAACCATAACATTAAAAAAAGATTCTGGTCAAGTGAATTCCGCTGCTTTTCATACATTGAAATCTACTTACAAATTATCGAATGGTGTATAAAAATATGGTATTGACATTAGATTGTTATATTGACTATCTCGGTAATTATAATTAAAGTTTCAATGGTTTGTCATTTGCGACTACATAATATTATATACATTATAGCAATTCTATATTATAACAACCAAGGTACAGATATAGATACATATTACGTATGTATATTATAATATTATTCTATTACACTTTATTACACATTTAACTGTCTGACAATGAATGTAAAATGGGAACCATACTATGAGTCAAAAAGTGATCGAAAAGTTCAGATTTTTGCAGTGCAATGGTTTGTATAAAATGAAAAGGTTAAATGCGACTTCGATGTGCCATTCTCTATTTCATTTTCTATGCGGAGCGAAAAACAAATCTTGAAGTTATCATATATTTTTCTTATCTTCATTTTCATTCAATCCGGTTAGGTTGTCGAACTCGATCCGATCCGGCAAACTGTTCTTGAATCATTTAAAATCTTAATTGTTGATTATATTTTATCGACGGTAATATATAATTTAAAGATAATTCTTATTTAGTGCTAATCATTTTATATCATAGCACACTGCATATTAACAAATTCAGGAAAATATTAGAGTAAAACCAGTACCATATTTAAATATTATTTTGTCCTAAAATTGATTCATAATATGAATAATTTACTTTCATAGGAAATGGCTAGCCAAATTGTCCAATTCGAAGATTTTCTCCCTACATTGCTTTACATCGGGATCGTTATTTCCTTTGCTTGGGTTGGATACATTCTCTTATTTAAAAAGCCGGAATCTGAATCTTCAAACGAAGAAAATGAAGAAAACAAAGGTAAATAACAATTTAACTATATTAAAATCAAATTATATATTCAAACAAGTCATATATTCTTTAATTATGTTTAATAGGCAAAGAACCAAAGTCAAAGAAAAAGGGAATCCAACCTGTGGGAAATAAAAAGAAACAACGAAAGGATTCTGAAAAAGAGAACGAGGAACAAAAGTTCACACATCCTTGGCTTTTAACCACATTAAAAGGCCATGGAAGTTCAATTATGAAATTGGCTTATAGTCCTAATGGAAAATTTCTTGCATCTGCTGCAAATGGTATATTTAATTTAATTCAATTAGATTATTCAATTAGTAAATTCTGAAAATTACACACTGACCTGACTTCATACCATTTCTTACGTTTCTTAAATTAAAAATATTTGTTTTTAGCTCCAAATTAAATGCAAATTGTTTTAATTTAATCATTTTAGATCGATCAATTCTTTTGTGGATAACTAAAGATTTATTTGGAGAACATAAACAAATCCGAGTGAATGTGGAATTTGACTCTGCGAATCAAATTTGTTGGTCTCCTGATAATAAAGGCTTTGTTATTAGCCGTCACGCTGAAATGACATTAGAGGCTTTTAAGCTTGGGAAGAAACCCGATGGATCAATAGGAAATATTCAAGCATTCATTAAATTCAAACAAGTAATTTACAATTTTAAATCCATTTACAAGTTACAATATTATTCTATCTATCTTATGATAAAAATACAAAATGTTTTTATTTTGTGGGATTGTATTGAAATAAATGATTTTTTCAATTTACATAGGTCCACAAAGGAAAAATCGTTGGATTAGGAATTGCCTGTAACGGAACATTCATGATGAGTTGTTCAGATGACAATAAACTCGTGATTTGGGATTTGAAAGGAACAATTCTATCTGAAATTGACACATACCTTGGGAAAACTCATCTGGCCAAAGTTTCTCCTTGTGGGCGATTCGTCGGAGTTTCTGGATTTTCCAGAGAAGTTACAATTTACAAGATCAAGTTTAACACATCTGGGAATTTCGAAGAAATCTCCAAAGCTTATCAACTCAAAGGACACAATGAAGAAGTTTGCTCATTCGATTTCAGTCAAGATTCCTCTTTTGTAGCAACTGTATCTAGAGATGGAAAATGGAGACTTTTTGATACAACAGGTCTCTAACTGATTTTATGATTTTATACCTGATCTGTTATTGAATGTTATTTTTTATAACTTTTAATATGTACTAATTGATTCAATTAATTATTAGGGAACCGTGTGAATGAACGCCAGAGTGGAGATTTAGGAATTGAAATTGAAGAAGATCAATTTCCAACCATTGCCCTTTCACACGACAGTCGTCTCATTGCCATTGGAATAGGAGATTCAATTCAAATTTATTCCGCAATTCGAGCTCTGCACATGGGAGAAATATCTTCTGTACATTCAACGCCCATTTCTCACATTGTTTTCTCTCCTGATGATAAATTGTTTATGTCTGCTGGGGATAAAACAGTGAGGATTTTTAACAATCTCCCAGGACTTGAAGAAAAGGTTAAAGATTTGAAAGAGCAAATCAAAGACACGTCGAGCAGCAACGCGTTGAAGAATCGTCTCACTAACGAACTTCAACAATCACAAAAAGAACTGGCGGAGTTGAAAAAGAAGATCTGATTTAAAACTTTACCATCAACTCAAATACATTGTCCTCAACTGTGACAAAACACACAAGTAAGTCATTCATTAAGTTAATATTTAATGGACATTTTGATTCAATTGGACTCAAGTGGTAAACATTATTTATTATAAGGACAAAATTCAATAATATTAAGTTTGAGAAAATGTTAAATAATTAAGTATTTATTATCTTTCATTAATTTATTATTTGTTAATTATACAAATTTGTTCAATTGCAATCAAATTGTAATATTTTAACTTATCCTCTATATTTAACAAATTTTTGTTGAACTGATTATAAGCACAATGTTCAAATTTTCAAATAAATTAATTGTGTACTTTAAATATTAAATATTTAACAACTCCAATTATTTTCATAATGTGCTATCATGCATTTCAGAAGCACGTAATATCTTACTATTTAATTAGATAACAAATTCAGCTATATTTTAAGTTATTACCTATTCCCCAGTCTGTGTTGGGAACGGATTTGGCGGTATTAGGGCAGGAAATAGACCATTATTTAACTATATATTTAACTATTACTATTTCACATTATTATATTTCTCGCCCTAATACCGCCAAATCCGTTCCCAACACAGACTGGGGAATAGGTATGTTTTAAAACAAAAGATCTTATTGTATGAAAAAACACGTTATTATATTTCACAAAAAATATGTATTTATACAATATTTATTCCACAATATAGGTATAGCTAATTAATATAAGCTACTTAAATTCCAATTTTAGGCGATGACAGTTTTACAAATCGCCTTCGTAATATTTTGATATGAGGAATCCAGTCGCCATATAGAGAACTGAATGGACAATTCCCATGATCTGTCCAGGTAAAAAATATTATTAAAAGCTCTTTAAAATTCAATTGATTAATATACGGCAAAGTTTTACAAACCCCTGAAGCAATTTTCCATTCATATTTCTGACACGGTGCTTCAGTGCTCCCAATTGCTGTGTTATTATTTGGCTTTAAGATTAGCTCAGAAGCAATGAGATTAGCAGATGTCATCATCAATACCGAACCAATGAGTAACAGAAAACCAGTGATTGTATAGAAAGAGCAATCCTTTAAAAATAACCATTTTGATTATAATACCTAATAAATTCTCTTAATAAATAGATAACGACTATTTAGATTGATATAAAGTATTACAAAAAGGTTGACATTTGGATGAACCCAGATGTTCTTTTTAAAGTGATGAGATGCATATGAAATAATTGAGATTGGGATTGATGCGATTGTCAATGAGAGCAATAATAATTCCCTCACTGGTACCCAAATTCCTGGATAAGAATCAAAATCCACAATACCAACTTCCTTGATAATTCGAGACTCAAAGTACGCCACGCAGACGACAAAGGATAAAAATAGTCCAAATACCTAAATAGTCATAATTAAGATTAATTATAAACAGGATATTAATGGAGAATCGTCACTACTCTGGTGTTATTGTAATTTATTCTTAATACATACGAAAGAGATAGCTTTAGCAATTCCCGGAGGTGACTTCCAATAATCAGAATCATAATCTTTGTGATTTTTGTATTGTTCCAAGGAATCCACCGAAAGAAACATGTTGGCAGTTTTTATTTGTTTTATGCTCAAAATGAAATGAAGACTTTGCTCCAAATATTGATAGTTAATATCTTTTATATAATATTTAAAATTCGCCCATCGTTAATATAATTTATTCAATTTGTTGTCAATTTAATAACTTCAAGGATTTTTTATTGTTCTTAAATAAATTATGATGTTTTAATGGCATTTTTTATTCTGAAAAATCAAATTGGCATTTTTCAAGTTCGTCGACAACTTTCAACTTGGCGATAATGGTTTAATGATTATAGTTTATGTTTAAGCGATATGGCAAACTTAAATCATCTCTCAATACTAGGTAATACTCATTTAATATGTAGATACCTACTTAAATATTATAAGTATTTTATATAAACATGTACACATATCAGTTATATATTATAAATACCTAATAGTAAAAATTGATGCGCAAAAGTTTCATACATCACATTCGAACCAATCAATCAACAAATAAGTAGGGAGTCTCTTCACTTCAGATTTTAACAACAAAATTACATTCATTTAATAGGCATATTAAAAAAACCTTATCAAAACAACGTTTTATTTTTTAATCTGTTAAATCAGTTAAACGATAATGAGGTACTCGATAATTGAAAACAAATTGTAATGAAGTGATGTAAGGCGTGAATTTAGAGATAATTTATAAAATTTAATTGACATTTTTGAGAACTTGCCAGTCATTTACATCCTTTCATGTTTTTTGTTTAGAAGCTCTTGATATGATTGATCATTCTATTGTAGAGAAGTTCAGGTGCGTCCCAATGTGCCAAGAAGTCCATATGGTTGAATTCTTCATGCTCAATCATGTGGTTCACAACTACATTTGGGAGTTTTGAAGCCAAGAGTTGAATGTCCTAATTTAATAATAATTAAGTTTATTTCCTAATTATTAACTCCATATTAAAATATGTATCAGTATTGTTCTAAATGGTCTACCTTTGGATCAACGAACAAGTCCATTTTTCCATAATAAAGTGCAATGGGGGCCGTGATTTTGGAAAAGTCATAGGATGGGGGCGTCAAAGAGTTGTAGAGTTGCATGTTCTTAATTGGACCAAAGTTGAATTTCTTATAATCCTTGTAATTGATGCATTGTCCGAATTGGGCAATTGTTCTCGTGGAAGTGCCGCCGGGTGCGTGAGCCCAGAAGAGAGGAACGATTGACTAATTATAAGCAAATAATACAAGTTATAAAAAATTGCATGGTTTTAAAAATACAATTAAAAAAGAATTTGCATATTAGCAAATATTTACATTACCTCATTAAGATTAAGTCTTGTTCCAAAATAAGTGCGTCTTTCTGGGTCTTTAATTCCAATGAGATCTTTGAGCCATTCTGGAATCCAATCGGGGAGCCCTGGGCCTGGGAAAAATTCTGGTCCCCAAACATCCTATTAAATATTAAAGGAATCAATAATTTAAAAGTTTCATAATGGAAATGTAAGAATGGAAATTTCCATTAGATTTATCTAATTCGATAAAAGATTCAATTTATCAATTGAAATAATTGAAAGATAATGACCAAAAGAGTGCTGGTGAAAGGTGCAAGTCCTTTAGCTGGTGACTCCATTTGATGAATGAACGTGGCAGGGGCCATGGCTGACATAAGTCGAATTTTGTTATTGTATTCGGGATTCTCCATCATTCCAACAAAGAATTGTCCAGATCCCATTGAATGTCCAAACCAGAAAAGCTTCTCTTCTCCTGAAGCAGCCAATGCATGGTCAATTAACGCTGGAACGTCGTATTTTCCCATCTCATCCCAACTAAAGTCCCAGTAGTCCTTTGAATCTGGATCCAAAGTTGTATGACGACGAGAATGACGATTTCCTCGAGTATTTCCGAGCCAAACGTCATAACCGTTATCGGCCATCATGAAGGCTATAATTTTAAAAAAAAATCAATAAATAATATTTTTGAACTGCAAAAATTGATTATAGTTTATAATTATTTATACCTTACTTTATAATATATGGTAAATTATTGCTTTTAAACTTACGAAATCTTTCATGAGCATTGAACATCCAATCCATTGTTGATCCAAGAACACCATGTTGAATCCATGCAACTGGTCGTTGGGTCCATGAATTTTCATTTTTCCCATGAGGAATTCTGAATGCAGTTAAGATATAGCCATCTTGACTGATGATCTCGTGACGTTCCACTGGATACCCTTTCTTCCGAATAAACTCTTCAACTGTCAACTTGGAATCGTCATCATCTTCAAGGCGTTTGATGCTTGAAGAGTTGACGGCAACCAAAAGGATCCCAACGAGTAGGAGAGAAAAAGACTTCATCTTTTTAGCTCGTACACTTTCAGGTGTGTTCACTTGTATGAGTGAAGATTAGTCGACCAATTTCGTTTTTATACTGTGCAGATGCCAGGAAGGAAAATCCTTAAAATTAATTATATTGATTTGAGTATAAGTTAGTTATGCTAATATTTGATTCATTGGAGAATGGAGAATCGATTATCAATTATAATCTATCGAGCACTTGAAATATTTTTAAATAAAGAATACACGCTTAAGTAACGTACAAATAGATGAAAGCGTATTGTGACTGTCGCACTTGGGGTTTTCAGCTCGAGATAATAAATGAAATAAAGCAAGATTTGAGAAAAGTATCGATTTATTAAAAAGGCAAACATTGAAGCTTCATATAAAAAATTATATGTAATATTACATCAATTGGTGAACAGGTAAATTAGTTCAATGATCATATGATCAATAATATATCTGTAATATATTCATATTGGTATATTCATTTTATAAATATTTATAATATTCATTTATTCAATAATATGTTACTGTACTAAAATAGCAACTTAAAGTAAATAATAAAAATATCCAATTTATAATTAAAAATTTTATGCTATATTTTACACAAGTAACGGTCACGAAGTTAATAATCTTATATTATCATGTCTTTTTCATAAATCATTATTTTCTTTTAATGATTTTAATAAACATTAACTTTGGAATTTTGCACGTGATTTGTGATGCTGAGGTCGAATAACAAAGCGCATATTGACGACAATTAACATTAGGTTTCTCCAGGGCTAGCGGCAGGTGTGATTGACAGTTTCCTCAAGTACATTCAGTTCCATGAGTGTCAAAATATCTCCAAGTCCAAACATTAGAAATTAAATTACATATCTCAATTTATCGAATATTTATATTAGTATATTAACCAAGTGTAACTACTAAAATTATTTAAATATTGCAATTTGCAACAGATAAAATCTGGTATTTATGTAACTATCGCGTGCTGTATTGGATGCATTAAAGAAGATTAACCATAATAATTAAATTTGTATTTGAAGAAACACAATGAGGTAAGTTGTGACGACTGAAAAGACTGCAAGGAGTGTTCCTTTTGTAATGTGGAAAAAGTCCCAAGCAGAGAAGCAAACAGGATTACTCGCAAACACAGAAAGATGTGCGTTAAGTGCAGGGGCCAAATATGTAGGGATGTTCAATTGGCTCATTTTCTTAGCAATGGCCAAATTCACTTCTTGTCCCTTTGAATGAAGTGTCCCAAGTCCAATAATAAGAAAAACAATCCGAGCAGCAAAACACGCCGCATTTCCAGAATACAACAATGCCATGCTGACGTTCACTTTCGAATAGTGAATGGAAAGAAAAATCAACATGCAAGTTTGGGCCGTTAAAACTCCGATTCCTAAAAAGTACAAAGGGCCTAAAATCTTATTGAGACTTTTCTGTAAATCGTTAATTTGCTGGAAGTGTTTGACTCCTCTCATCACTGGACATCCGGACATATCCATCACGGTTTTTTCATAAAACATATTCTTGTCAACTTTTTCTCCTTCGGGATTTGGCAAGCTGATCAAATTCGGATCAATATTTTCCTAAAATTAAATTTAGAACAAAAAATATATTATTTACAGATTTATTGTATTGTATTAATATTGTGTATTTATTGTATTTATTGTATTTATTACACTTATAATAATATTGGTATATTATTTTTTATAAAGAAATAATGTATATTACTGTTTTCATTTTAGCCAAATCCATTGCAATTCCGTCCATGTATTGCTTAAGAGCTGAGGACAAGACAATTCCAATCATGTCCAAAATGGTAGCTCCAGCCCATTTCCACAACATGATGATCATTTGGGCAATTGCTTGCAAATAAATGCACAGCGGGTTCCTTGTGATTTCTTCGAAAGGAACGTAGCAGAGAACATAAGCCGGATGGGTTGGATATCTCATGGAATGAAGAAAAACCAAAGTGATGGAGAAACCCGCAATGATCCCATAAAACAAAAAAGATTTCCTTGCAAACTTCTTCAAGCTCACTTTGCAAACGTAGAGTTGAATACATTGCTCAAACTTCATGCATTCTTCGAAGAAATTGACAAGTTCGGGATTGTTGAACATTCTTAAGGAAAGTGCCAGAGGGAGAATGCAAGTCAAGAGCCATTGGATTTGACCGAAAGTTTCCGTTAATCCGATTCCAGCATTAATCGACAGAATTAAGGACACTGAATGGAAAGTGACATAAGAAATGACAATGATTAAAGATATCACTGTGAGAGAATGAACCAAACTTCCACGTTTGACAAAGGCCAATCCTCCGCAATTGAATTTGAAAGGGAATAATCCCATATATTTGAATAGGCAAAAGATTGGGCTGAGGACGCAGAGGATTTTGACGTCGTAATTGTCTTTTAACTGTTTTGACCTTTTCATGGGACAACCCAGAATTGGATTCCCATTGGGATCTTTGAGAGTGTAAGGAGAATAAGCAGGAGCGATGAGATTCCCATTGGAAAACATGTTGGTTAGATTTGGTAAACTTTTCCGATCTTCAACTCGAGACATTCTAAAAATGGTTTAATTTAAAATTATTCTTATTTTTTTAATATCCTTAATGCAAAACTGTTTAATTATTTATATTCGATTTAATTTTTTAATAAAATTAAAATTTGAAATTTGCTAATTTCAATTCCTTTTCTACAAGTAAGTCGTAATATGTAATGATAAATGAAGGTAAAAGGGATGGACAAATGGGTATAAAATTGAATTGTAATTGAGTTAAATTGGGTTCTCATTTGACTGATGAATATTTGCTTTTAATCAAGTTGAGTAAATTCATAACTTGGGATTCGCGTGACCGGCGGTCAAATCGCTCTCATAATACGTATTCTATTCATAGGTCATGCCTTGATAACTATCTCCACTTAATTGATTTCATTTATATGCAAATTGAAAATGAGACATTTGACTAATTGAAAATTGCATTTTTCTTATAGTGTCATTTTAGCTTGTAAAATGTTACTTGTATCTTGTATCTGATACTATGTATAATTACAGGTATATTATCGTAATCGTATTGTATATACAGTATTACATGGGTGTGTATGTATGAGTCATACGCTCATACCTATTACCTAACTAAACTAAAGCTAATTGTATTAATTCATCAGTAAATTTGTAGGAAGTACTTTATTTTCTTATTCAGCCCTTTATAATGATTTGTGATCGTGTTTGATAAAATAAAGAACTAGCATTACGGTGTAAAACGTTAAATAAGGCAAATACTAATAAATTATCCAAATTGTGTGCAATTATGTTTGTAGTTATACATTATGTATATATTTATCTAGGTATTAATAATATATGAAATATGATAGTATAATATATCATTTACTATAATATGTTTAAGAATTAAAGATGCAAATCTATTCGAGTTTCAAATAAATAGAACATAATTTCAATAGCATTTTATTATATGATTTTCAATGTTGCAGTATTAGGCTTAATTAGCCTTATTTCTGCCATAAATCGAATAAAAAGTTATTTGGATCAGGAGTGGTATTCATGATTTGAACCCCATTTGATCTCAAATAGATATATATGATCACAATCATCATTAATGCCTAAGAATATTAATCAAAAACAAATAAATAATAATATTACATACATAATAGATAAATACAGGTATTTATAATATATTTGTTAGTAGGTACATTACATTTGGGAATTGTAACATACTCTAATCAAAATAATTTAAAACTCACCGAAGATAACAAAAATAATATGAAGAGGCCACATAAGGACTTGGTTTGATCCATTTTATTTAGCTGTGCGTTTTTCGCTCCTGGATGATTCTCCATTTTCGGATTAACAATTCATTAATAAGAGTTCATTGAATTAATATAGTCAATAAGCTCAGGTATTTATTAATTTTATGAATATTTAACCATTGTGTACGAGTTCGTAGCTCGATGAATTTAAAGAATACTTAATATATTAGTTAGATATTTACATAAATAATTTATCCATCGGCATTCTTACCACATGGCCATGTGAATCTCTAAATCATGGTTTTAACTGGAAAGTTTTTAACATTGGAAGCCAACAATAAGTTTGCAGCTGTATAGTGAAATAATATAAAAGTGAGTAAATAATGAATACCTAGAATAAATACACTGGACCTCGGATAAGATCAACTTCACAGGATACACCAATTTTGGTGATCTTAACCGAGGTTGATATATATCATATAATTACACATGTAGATATTTATATTATTGAAAATTAAATAATTTAATTCACATATTGTGCAAATTATAGTATACGTATATAAGAATGTTGAA